>BMAO01019286.1:0-34908 GCA_019973975.1 Trichonephila clavata
CTGGCTGATACCATGAAGAAACCCCGTTGCTATCTCGGACTTCACATTTTTTGTGCCCCATTTCGAAGAGGAGACGATGACTGCTTTGCGAGAGATCCTCTAGAGAAACCCCTTACGATTTGGTCATTTTTATTTTCGACGTAAATGTTCGCCAAACTTTGGACAGCATTCTGGAAAAGTGGCATCCAGAAGTATCAAGATACTTGTTTAGACGCCGAACTCCTACTCTTTTGGTGGGTAACAAGATCGACAGGACGGTTCAGCAGGGTGTTTATTCTGAATCTGAAACGGATGATGCAGTTTTTTATCACGAAGGCGACGAATGTGCGAATAGAATAAGAGCGCATAGGTATGTTGAAGTTTCAGCTATGACAAATGATAACACTGAATTTCTGAATGAAAGTTGTTCTTGATTTGATTTGTTAAGTGCTTAATGCAAAGCTGAATTTTTCTAGATTTTTTTACTTGCAGTTGATTTTACAAATTGAAATTTATTTTTACGTGAAAATGATAAGTCGTAAATAAGTTTTTTTATTGCAGTGTTTGTAACATTTTAAAAATCTACAGTAACAAAATCTGTTTACTTTACTGTTAGCTGTAAAACCAATTGTTTGACAGAAAAGAGCGATTTGCTAATTTTCTATCGTGTTTTTATAGGATGCATTTTTAAGCAATTTAAAATGATTCTTAATAAAATAAATTCGATAAATATAAAAATGTATTCCTTTTTTATATCCTCAATGGCATTCAAATTTCTTCAGTTTGAATGAAACGAATAGTAAAAATAAAAGATAAATTGTTGTGTATATTAATATAAACTTTTTACTATAAATATCCTTGCATAAATTGTTTTACAATGCGTAAGAATTTTTACCTCTTGCGTACCATGTAACCACTAGTAGATACATACTATGTATAGGCACAAAATCCCATTGTAACCTCATGTGAATACATGGCTTGTTTAGTGAACAGCTAGTGTAACCAACACATAAAACATTTAAAAGTATAGTTTCTTTAATTGGATTGTACAAAATTACAAAGTTAAGTAACAAAATGTCAGGGTTACAAAAATTAAGAAAAAGGAAAATTAAATTAAAATTACAAATTTTTGTGAAATTGCTCGAAATGTTCTTTGAAACAAAAAGCTTTTCCACATGCGTTCTATAGGTGTATTGTCATTTTCATTCCATTTCTTAATCTTCATCGCAAATAGGTAAATCCGTATCAGAGTCAATGTCGTATTCATCGATTTCCGGCAAATATTCTGATTCAGAATCATTTTCGTTGAAATCCAACGACAATGCCATTTTGGCAAGCAAAAGTAAAAATAAATAAAAATAGTTGTACAAATTTTAGGTCGAAACAAAACACGAACTAACATGCGCCTTAGCTAGCATCAAAATAGAGAAATAAAATGTGCGTCGTGACGTTACGGTGAATATCCCTAGAAATCTGGGATTTGCGCGTGTGCTAGAAAGCGCTATCTAGTACCCGCAAGGGGTTAATGCTCCTTAAAATAACCTATAAAAATGTTGCATAAAATTTATTATACTATGTTAAAAGTTTCATAAATATTTATTAATTCATCTAAACATCCATATACATAGGTTATAATGAAACAGATAGCGATGGAATATTGTTTCCAAAATACATTAAAAATTTTTAATTTAAATAAGTTGTAGTTTAAAAAAAAGAATTTCCAAAAGATGAAGAATGTTTTCTAAATACTATCGCTTTGGAAATGAAATCCAAATTATTATACCCTAACAAGTCATACCCAATCCACACATAGATCTGAAAAATGCCCAATTATTCTTGGGGAGGGGGTGCGCATTATGTTAAATTAACAAGATTCCGCTAATACTTAAGCAAAGTGATACTTCTGTTGCAGATTTATTTATGAGATCTGATTTTTCCACTGAAATCAAAACTTAAATTTCGGGTCTTGTTCTGGAAGGTTCGTGATTTCGTCGGGTGATTAAATTCAATTTTTGAGCATCCAAATCTATCAAAGTGCTTAGAAAACACTTTGAATTTTCATCCTTTCTTTCCATTTCACAAAGGTCGTGGTAGCCTAGTAGTCAAGGTAACGGACTCGTGGCTGACGTGTCATGAGTTCGAGCCTAGCACCGCTGAAGACCCGCCATGTAGGGGAGCGATGCACGTTAAATCAGTCGGGAGCTCAAACGTCCTCCCGTTGGTGTGGCGGGGTAGTTAGGAGAGGAGTGCCAGGTCAGGTGTCATCCTTGTCATTTCACCATGGCTCAAAATTACGAATTCCTTCACCAAAAGCCCTGCAGTAACTGTGCTACGTAAATATTCACTCACTAAGGGATCGTGACCATGTTAGTCATTTTAGGTTCAAACTCTGTTGCCAAAAGACAATCATATAAATGTTTATGCACTTTAAGTTTACCGAGACTTACAGTCCTTACGTTGGAGAAGTTTGGAGAATAGTGTTAATTTAAATGGGGGGGGGGGGTCCAGCTCTTTATGTGGGAACGGCAGTAGAAATCGAAGGGTACGAACTCGTGATTCGAGGGGCAGTTTCGCTCTGAGAAACCACCATGTAGAGAGGTTATGGACGTTAAATCTGTAGACTCGGTCTTCCCGCTGACGTGATGTGGAAGTTAGAGAGGGGACCAGCTCAAGATCTATCCTCGTCACTTGACAGTGACTTAAAATTACAAGGTCCATTTTCAATAGCCCTTGTGTTGCTTCACAGTGCTACGTAAATTAAATTCAAATCGAATCAAACTCTTGATTGGGAACCAAAATTGGAGGCTTTAGAATTGCTTCTAGAATGAACATCAATAAACAACAGTACTCAGAACGATGGGAAATGGTTGCAGTTGTGTTTCATATATATCTGGCAACAACATTTGGCGATTTGTCGTCAGCGCTAGGGTGAACTATCAAGTGCCTAGGGGTCATTAAGAAGTGAAGAATGGTTATGGAAAACTTTTATTAGAATTTCATTTCAACAAGTCAATTTAATGTTTTGTATCATAATTTGAATAATACAAACCGCAATATCTGCCCTTCTCTTAGTATCTTTAAAGAATATAACAGTTTCAATCGGTTATAATCTCCAGGTTATCTTTCTCTCTCGTTATACTTTTATAATTTATTCAAAAGAAAAACTGAATTTTTTAAAATTCCTTCAGCTGTGGTTTTTTTGAAGGAGTGAGAATTGGCAATAATCATTGCATTATGTTTTATCGTTGATTAAAGCTCCATTGCGGCTACTCGGGGCATTTCTTCTTTAGACATTCACGAATCCGAAGAGCTTGAATGATCTTTCTTTAGTATATTTTGTCTTCTTAACAAGGACGACACGCTTCTTGGATACTTAGTGGCCCATGCTTCCTCAATTTAAGACTCTCTTTTTAGTATTCTATCCCCCCTTTTTTTCTTAATTGTATTAACAATGGGAGAGAATTTATAGATCGGATACACACATTTTTGTTTTGATATTTCAAGACCTCCTGATAGCGTGGTACGAAATGTGGGAGTGAATGAACATTAAAGTTGACTATTAAGCTTCATGAGGACTTTGGGCGACGGTCCCTTATATTTTGAACCAAGCTTCACCTAAGCTGGGGCCACAAACTTTCTCTTAACTTCCATATTATACCAACGGAAGGACGTTTGAGTTCTCGAAAGATTTAACGTGCAACGCTCCCCTCTACACGGCGGATCTTCAGTGGAACAAGGTTCGAACTCATGGCACCCCGGCCACGAGTCCGTTATCTGGATCAACTAGGCTACTGCGGACACTGGTGTGATGTGGAAATTCCGAGAGGATGGGGTTTCTCAGCTCACAGGTATCTTTGTCACTTGAGCAGGGTTCAAAATTACGAGGTACGTCACCAAAAGCCCTTGAGTAGCTAAACAGTGAGACGTTAATATTCACTCACTCACTCCACAACACACTAATCTAAGGATGTTTGAGCCTTGACATATTTAACGTACATTGGCCCCTTGTGCACGATGGGTTTTAAGTGGTACTAGGTGAACCCAGCCGCAAGTCCATTACCTTGACAATTAGGCTACCCCACCCACACGAAATTTGGGAGATCGAGGTAAGAGCTCAGGTGATATCCTCTTCTTGGCAGGAGGTCAAAATTACGAGGTCCGTCGCCAATAGCCCCCAGGTTGTGTTCAAATACGATGTTAATAAAAATGGTACTTGCGTATTATCGCAACCTATTGGCGACATTATATGAAACGAAGCACCTGGTTGCCAATTCAGCGTGTGCGAAACATGGAAAATCCGGGTTGCTAACTTGGAAAGTTATGAATTGAATAGGCGATTGTTGCGATAATACTTAAGTACCATAAAAATAAAAGGAAATAAACTAAGAATGCACTTTTATACTAGAATGGACTTAATTTGAGCAAATAGTTTTACGTCTGGAAGGTTAATGCATTAAATAGATTATTGATGTGATTGCAATAATAAAAATATTTTAATAAGCTCAAATAAGAGTATTCCGCTTAAAGTCGGGTTGGTGCAATTTTTTTTTCTATTTTGAAACTTGTCGTGTTTTTATGATGCATCTGCTGGAGTTTCGTGAAAATAATCATTAAAAAAAAATCGGAATGCAGATTTTGAAAAATAATTGGCACGGGATTTTTTTTAAAATCTTTACACACATTGAGAAACGTACTCCTATAGCTTTCTAGTTAGTATTTCTCAATGGCATGAAAACTCTCAACAGGAATCTTTTTTTTTTCTTGAAAAACTCAGGATTTCAGCAAATCATTAAAAAGAAGGGAAAAAACTTGTCAACATGCTACGTCATATTCGAAGAAAAAAACTGAAATGTGGTCTTGAATGACTATTTTTCAGAACGTTTCCCAGAATCGGGTCTGGCCACATGCTGTTTAATTGGAGTTTTCTTTCCTAAGACCAGAATATTCCAGATAAAAGAGGTTAATTTTTTTTTTGAAGACTCACCCTATAAAGGGGCTGATGTGTGTTGTATAAATTTATCAAAGCTTCTCCTGTTGGTATAATGTGGAAGTTTGGAGAGGGGGGGGGGTGCAAGCTCAGGAGACATCCTAATCACTTGACCATGGTTCAGAATTACGAGGTCCATCCCGTCAACTTAAAAAAAACGCAACTTCAAAGTTTAGTTTGAATTTACAAGACTCTAAGAAATAGAATTTTTTTGAAAGTACATTTAAATGTTTGCTAGAAAGAATGTAGAAAGTATTATCAGGATTTCGAATCATATTTTTTTCGTTCCGGTTCATATAAAAATAAATATATATCGGGGTTCAGTACCGGTTTTCGTTTCGCCAAAAATAACGGTTTTCGGTTCAGTTCCGAATGAATAATTTTTGTTTTATGTATATTCTTATTTGCATTAAAAATAAAATTCTGTCGAAAAAGTGGGTGTGCTTATGACCACACAATAGAAGTGAAAATTTCAAGTTTTGTAATGTTATTTCAGGCTTTAGTTCGGTGAATAAAAAACAAGGGGATATTAGTATTGTCATATAAAATTATTTATTCATATGTCTGTACTCCTACAGTAATACTTTTTGAAAAATATACAATAATATTTGTGATTTAATTGTATTCTAAGAAGGAAACAATAGGTTAATGTAGATGAAATTAGGTTGTATAAATACTTTATAAATTCAAAATTATTAAAATATTCAAATAGAACTCTCTTAATCGTTGGTCCATACTTCATCGTACATTCACTTGGATCATTTGACATAATTAAATTGAATTTTGATTTTAAAAAACAAACTAATGTTTTTGTCTTTTGAACAAAATCTATATTAAAATCCCCACTTAAAATCATAGGTAATTTGTTCAGAGAGCCGATTCGGCTTCAGTGTAGGCACTAAATTTTTGTGAATTCAATAATTTTCTCTACTCTTTGATTTTGGGAAATATAAATAGCAACCATTAGAATTATTTGTCCATTTTTTGCTCTACTTTTCGCTGCATAAATTTCTCCAATACGTGACTGATTAAACCCAAATGATTCTGTAGTATTTGATGTACATCCATTCTTTATATAGTATTAAAAAAGAATTATACTGAAGCACATGCACATTGAATAAAAAACGAATCAATAATTGAATATTTAAATAAATAAAACAGGGGAATATAAAAAAACATTAATTTAATTGGCCATAAATTTCTTCATTTTTCGATTATCCTTCGCCTTTAAAATTTCTTCACTGCGCTATTTTTAATAACTATTTAAGCATATATTCTCGAATGTAATGAATATTTTTTCAAAAATATGAAAATGCAGGTGTGTCACAGTTTACAGAGGAGGAATGAAACGAATGCAAGACATTCCACAATTCGTGTAGTTCCAGATATGTTTCTATTACGCTCGTAAAGCAAGATAATTAATTGGCAATCAACTTTAAGACATTTTGACTCGAATCTTTTCGATATTAACAAATTAAAATTAAAATGTTGAATTGAAATGATTTTCATAACAATATCCTGTCGACATTTTTAAACCTCCTCTATCTAGAAGACTCAAATACTTTGTCCCTTCGACATTTTCTGAATCGAAATTGATTATTTTTATCTACAACAAGTATTTATTTGCAATCGGATCTTTCGAATTTTATATTACGCACGCAATAACCCACTATGTACATTAAAAAACCTGATACTTTTCTACATAAATATCATCTGATTTATTTTTAAATTCCCTATTTGGGGGTGTGTATGTCGCGGATTATTGAATCTTGACCAACCCTGTCCAAACACGATTTCCGACGAAAGACAAAACAAGCGGAATGAGCGTTACATTCCGAGCGTGACGCTTCACTCTTCAGCAAAACGTGCCTAAAGAAGTTATCACTTCAAAAAAATTTGATTCTATCAAAATTTCGAAAATTGTATTCTTTTTTATTTGCACTATGTGAATTGATACAATTTATCAGCATGTATGATGCGAGATGTGACCAAAGAACGGCTAGCATTGGCATTGTTATCCAGAATCAAGATCGCATATGACAACTAGGTTCAAGACTGGTTTGTCTATCTAAACTAGCCATATATACTCAACCTGCCGTCCGCGGTTCGCATGTAGCCCACCGGACCTTTACTTAGTGGCCCGGTCATGGCCCATTGCACTAACAGGTTCAATTACCTGAGAACAATTTATTAAAAATTTAGCGAGAGATTCTATCAATCAACCAATCTCATGCATCGATTTTGCTATCGATGTCATGCTGGTATGATTTTTTTTTATTGAGAACATTTATAACCCCGTGCACCACGAAGCATCACACGGCTAGAAGTAACATTACTTAGAAGTAAACGTGAAGCACACATTACAAAGGAAAGAAGGATTACAACACAAACATGCATGACTTCTCTGGGATTCAAACCCAGGCCCTACGGCACCGCAGGGCCGTAGTCACTAACCACTATATCGGATGGGCGGTACTGGTATGAATTATGGAATAATTTTTTCCTTTTTGTAATTGTAATGGTTAATGTTAACAGGTAACAGTGGAACAGCTACCATTTTATGGGTGAAACTAACTTTTAGTTAACCTCGTGGTCTTCCAAGCGAAAAATATCTAAAAAATGTATATTGTCTTAAGACGATTGGGATCTTGACTATTTCGTAACGAAAAATGAACAGGGATGAACAACTTGTTTGATTCGTCATGAAAATGCTATATTTAAAAAGTGTAATTTTGCTCGTCACTATTCCACTAAGCACAAAATTGTTCAATGGCTCCTTTTTAAATTTTTTTTTTTAGTATCTCTTGCAAAACGAGTTGAATTCACTATCTTAAAAAAATCTTTGCAACGGCAAAAAAATATTTGGGGAGGAGTTGGCTTGAGATAATTGATGAAAGGAAATCGAAATTACCCCATAACAAAGTAAAAAATGCATAAAATCTATTTTTTGTGAGGAGTTTAATATAGTTTTAAATTAAAATAGACCAAAATAATTAATATTTTGATCAATTTTGAACTTTTTAAATGTCCTTGGTCTCATAACATCCCTCCAGTTAATTCTCATGTTGCGACTCGCGTGAGATAGTTGCCATATGTATGTGGCCGGGTGGAAAAAAAGGTTGAGCACCACTGATATATAAACAGTTCACACAAACATCTGTGGATGCTCGCATACCAAGATGCAAAAAATATAACAAGACTGATATTTTTCTTTAAAAAATCATCTAGTTCATTCAACTGAATGAAATCTGCCTTCTACATGTAGTTTCATGCAAAACTGAAATAGAAAAGTACTAGTGAACACATCAAAACAAAAATTGAGAAGCTATGTACATACAGTGGGTATTGCCAATTTCCTATAATAGATCAAATTAGCTAACAAAGGAAATGCTTGACAATTTTAACTGGACATAACGAACACAGGAGGTAATAAACACACAAATCTAATGAAACTTTCATTTTAATATGTCTTTTACAGAAAATATACAACAAAAACGTATTTTTGCATGTCAAAAAAGTATTGGCAAAGTAATAAGTAAAATGTGAGAACCAAATCAGGATATGTTTAATATTTTGTATGCATACCTTTTGCATTTATAACAGCTTGTAATATATTTCTCATAGAGAAAACCAAAGCCTTGGTTGTACTATTGGAAATTTTGTGCCATTCTTGCAGTATACGCTTAAGTTCGTCTTTACACGCGAAATTTTATGTTTCCTGACTTCTACGTCCAATTTGTGCCATAAATTCTCAATTGGATTTATGTCAGGCGATTGAGGCGGCGTCTTTAACTGGCAAGGAGAGTTATACAGTAACCACTCCCGGGTGTGGTTCGCTGTATGCTTAGGGTCATTGTCTTGTTGAAACACAAATGATGTTCCTAAGCCAAGTTTTTGGGCACTGGATTGCAAATTATGGCGCAATATGTCGATGTACGTACGTGCTGTCATAATACCATTAATGAAGCACAGTTTACTAACTCCGTTTGCTGCCATACAGCCCCAAACTAAAACGTTCCCTTTACCATGTTTCACAGTCGGTGTTAAATGTTGTTTTTCCAGTTCGGTGTTTGGCTTTCTCCACACATATTGTTGTCCATCACTCCCGAAAATGTTAAACTTCGATTCGTTGGAAAAAATAACTGTGTTCCAAAATTCATCTGATAAATTAACATGAGATTTTGCAAATTCTAATTTCTTTCTTCTGTTTCTTTCCGAAATGAAAGGTTTCTTTCTAGCTGCCCTTCCATAATAACTTTTTCTGTAAAACATTCCGTATAGTCTGTACACTAAAAGTTTTATGCGAAGTATTAGCAACATCTTTGGCTAACTGGGGTGCACTTATTTTGGGATTTTTCTTAACCTCTTTGATAATGCTAAGTTTCTCCCTTGCAGAAAATATTCCAGGCCGTCCACTTCTAACCTTATTTTCTGTGTATCCTGTCTCGTTGAACTTTTTTACGACACTTCTGACAGTAAATAAACTTATGTTCAGTTGTATTCCTATAGCACGATAAGTTAAACCCTCATTTCTGAGCTGAATAATCATGTTTTTAACATTAACATCCAACTCCATCGATTTCGAAGCCATTTTATCACAGCATTCAGAAAATAACGTTTAAAAATTTTTGAAATAGCACTGCAGACTTTATACTAACTAGCTTTTTTATCAGTCTAAACACGTGACCTCAACATGACAAAATTTGTATAACAGTTAGAACTTTGCCAATACTTTTTTGACATGCAAATTTACTTTTTTGTTGTATATTTTCTGTTAAAGGCATATTAAAATGAAAGTTTCATTAGATTTGTGTGTTTATTACATCCTGTGTGTTCGTTATGTCCAGTTAAAATTGACAATCATTTCCTTTGTTAGCTAATATGATCAATTATAGACAATTGCCAATATTTTTTTTACCCACTGTATAATGATAATTATACAATTGACGTTATATTAGAAAAAAATATTGATAATTTGATTACAGTAACAGAATGAATGAAGATATTTCGAGCCGAAATAAACCGATATTTTTATCGGTTCGTTTCCGGTTTTCGTTCCGACCAAAATAACGGTTTTTTCCAGTTTTCGGTTCAGCCCCGGTTCGAAGCCCTAGTATTAATCTATTGTGTGAAAATCTTTTTTTAGAAATGGTGCTCAAATGTTTTAATAAAAAAAGAGAAAAATTTTAATTAATTTTTTTCAAATTGCTTTGTTAAATTTTGAAAATAATGAAATAGAAATAAAATACAAATGTTTTAATTTTTAATGAATAATATTGAAAAAATAAGGAAAAAAATAAGAGATAACATCAACTTCGATGTATCTAATAACAATAAAAAAATTATGCTGATTTATGTTTAGTTGCATAAAATTATTAATTTAATTGCAAAACAATTTTATTTTAAAGATTATGCATTGCTATATAAAAATACAGAATTACTATTAAACACACATCAAGAATAAAATTCATATGTTTTTTCAAAAAAAGTTTACAATTTCTGGGAGCAATTTTTATATACATTATACAATTCTCTCTCATCCATCTAGTAATAATTATAATACTAATCTTCAGAGATATCGCGATAACGACGTAATCAATCATCTTTCAAATGTAGGAAATGCCCACGCAATGAACAAGTAAGCTCTTTCGGAGAGTAAATTGTAATTTATTCTAGATATCTTTCATAATCAGCTAATTTCTCTTCTAACTAGAAACAACACATTATCCATCTGAGTAAAGATTCAAAAATCACAGATATTGAACACAGTAATCACAATTTCGAATCAGATGAATGAAACACATAATCACTGACAAATGCTTGACTTTCATGTTATTTCTCTACGTTTTTCTCAAAATTGTGTTTTTGAAATTTTCCTACATCATATCTAAAGAACGGTTTGACCAAGTGACTTCAAATTTATAGGGTAGAGACTCAGCACATATATATACACCAAATAAATTACGATCATTCCAAAACTCAAAATATTTCTATTTTTATAACAAAAAACCCATGAAATTCAAAACTTTTTCTTCTGAGGTCTACCAAAAATCCAATTTTTGATATTTTCAATTGAGTGTAGTCCAGTCTACGCATTTAAGCTTATTGATTAAAACATCGTTAATTTTTTTAAATTCAGGTAAGCCAATCGGTCGGAATCGTGGAGGAAGTGAGCGTCCATTTTTTTCGAGGTGGGTGTGTTCAGAGCACTATAACTCACGTTCTACTGGATGTTTTTGGCTATACATTTATACATACTGAAATTACATACAAATAAATGATAAAAAAAAAACTTAAAGTTCTATCTTGTTGCTGGTCGTCAAAAAAGATTCTTTAAAAATGCTTAAAAAACAAGCCGTCACATGGATGAACCCACTTAAGAATATTTTAATACCATACAATAATAATAAATTAATAATATATATTATGTATTATTTTATGAGGTATAGAATCACTATCTCTGATTTGATATGAGGAAGGTCTTAAAAGGAAGTGAATTTTCAGATGCTTGGAATATTTATATTACGTTTACTAATAATAGTACCTTATTTATATAAAGAATAAATTACTGGTATACAATTTTTGTGGAATATATATAGACATATATATTCTAAAAATTTTGGGCTGTATATGAATTTCAGAAAATTGTCATAAAAAATGAAGATTTGAGCAGTTCACTATATCCACAAAGAAAATTATCAGGATGAACTATCAGTATTATGAAATGGAAAAATGATTGCTGAGGAAATTATTAACATTCTGTTTTTATTAAATATGTTCACTAAAATATGTTTTAAAATGACAAATGTAAAATTATGTATC
Source organism: Trichonephila clavata (assembly GCA_019973975.1). Lineage (NCBI taxonomy): Eukaryota > Metazoa > Arthropoda > Arachnida > Araneae > Nephilidae > Trichonephila > Trichonephila clavata. The sequence continues at coordinate 11,789 of BMAO01019286.1, forward strand.
ATTTAAAAGTTATTATTTTCCACTCCCTGCTGAATTAATACCAAATCTAACTGCGACTTTTCTTTTTTTTTCTTTAGAATAATAAGACTGTCTCAAAACAAATATGTGTGAACATTTCATTTATATATTTATAACTATGCAAATAGAGAATTTTTATATTTTATTTAAAAAAAAAACGTTATAAATATTTACTAACTTTAAAATTATTTCATAAATTTTTCATGAAATTTTATATACAAGTTGCATTTGCAATGGTAGAGATGCAAAAGAAAAATTCTTTAAACAAGGCATTTACTCTTAAAAAATAACTTTTTGTAAAACATTTTAGCAATTTTTTAAATGTTTTAGAATTCATACCTGCTATATTTTATCTTTTTTTCGACCGCCTCTTAAAACAAAAAGGTGCACTAGTCGTAGTCAAATGCGTTTCGTAATTTTGAACCACGGTCAAGTTCTGAGGACGACATCTGATCCGCAGCTGTTCTCTTTCAACTTCCACGCTATGCGAAATCAGAACTTTGAAACCCTACAAATTTATTGTGCATTTCTTCATCTGTAAGAGTTGCCCAAATGAAAATTGGACAAGTTCTATATAAAGAACGATTTTATTGGAAATCAAAATAAATCGCTCTAGGGCATAGGTTCTCAACGTTGGCGATAACGCCCCCTTGTGGGAGATTGAGGCTTCCGGGGGGGGGGGCAGTAAAAGAACCAGAGAAAATTAGGGGGCGTTGAGATGGCACGGAGGGGCTTGGGCAGATTAACCAAATGTAGTCTAAAATGACCCCAAAAAAATCCATGCTAATTTATGTACTAACAAAAGTAAACTTTAAAACTGTTAACCTTATGTTGATTTATGTATTTGAATCATTTCTACATCACATGTACGAGAATTCACATATTTCGTTAGTTCGGGAATCGGATGAAAAACTTAAAAAGATTACATTACATTCAGGCGTACATTAAATTGAATGATACAATACATTTTTATTTTTGTAGTGCACGTGTTATTTTTGTCTGTGAGGAATAGGAAAAATGTTTCGTCCACTGCATTTCATTACGTATATTATCCAAGAAACAAATATGTTAAATATGTTATGAAAGGCTGAAACTGTCAATTTATTTGTTTTGAAAGTAATAGTTTATTATGAATTACTTCGTATCATCAAATCCCCTGCCTGTCTTTATAACAGTAAGCTAAAACTTTATAATTCCACTCTTTTAAATGAAGAAAAAATTCAGTAGCGTTTCAAGTCCAGCAATATCCCATCTATGACTAAAATATAAAATATTACATATTTAAATATATTTGTGGCAATGGCTATTTCAGATTCGTAAAGTAAAATATTGGGGCTTTTGAAAAAATTAAATTAAAAAATATATTCTATTAGTAATAGGGTATTTTTTAAAATTTTAACTCTTGTTTTCACCATGTATTATGTACACTCTTATTTCTCTAGAGTGGGAGGGGGCGATATCAAAATATTTACTAGAGAAAAGGGGGCACTAGTTCAAAAAATGTTGGGAACCTAGGCTCTAGGGGCTGTAATACTGGTCCCATCGTTTCTGTGGCAGGTCTATGTCTTCACTCTAGAAAAAAAGTGGTTGATTCTGGAGAAAGCCCTGTCCAGCTTCCTTCACTTCATCGTCCAAATTTAAACGGAATATTCTCTTAAGTAAGTAGCTTTAAGGCCAGAAGTCACAGGGTGACAAATCCAGACTGTACGGTGGGTGTTTTAGCATTTACCGACTGATTTTTTAAAGTTGTCTAGGTTTCACGACAGATATGTGGATGGACATTGTTATGCAGATCCGATATTGTTTGCTGCCCTTCTCGAAAACTTTGACTCGAGATGTTACCAGACATTCGACCTTCACAGTGTTGTCTTCATAAACTGTCTCTATTCATTAACAGATGTCAGCATTAAACTCCCCTCCTGTAATCAGAAACAGTACTACTGCAGGATTTTCTGATCTGGACGCATTCTTTATATGGCACGACTTTATTTTCGATTAACTTCCTCTGCCACTTACAGCTTTCACTGCCAAACATTGTATTCCTACCGTCTTTCGTGTCTCTGTTTGGTGGATCTCCTATAGCTGCTCTCATTCTGATGCAATTGCATATGTCCACTTTTCATTTGGGCAACCCTTATATATATCGTAGACCTTTAGTGGAAGCAGGGCTCGAACACCCAACTCGACTAAGACAATGCCGGCTTGTCCATATTAGGAGGCCATAATAGGTATAGCCATATTCATGATAGGAGTCTTGACAGCCAAGACCTTAGCTATCACGACTTTTTGGAGTGCATATCTTAATCTTTCATTAAGTTAGTTTCCAAATTCCTTCGTGCGCATGCTTTGGTTAATTACAATGAGAAATAGCTATGTTTATTAAAAAAAAATTTGTCAAATGGACTGCATTTTGGCGGTTAAGCTTTTTCAGACACGGTTAGCCATCAAATGAGAGCCGTTTCAATAGTGACACCCTCTAGTGGCGGCTTCTGCTACAAATTTTGACCCTTAAATTTATTTAATTCAAGCTCTTGTTAAATGCTAAATATTGCCGAGAGTGCCAGAGTTAAATTAATACTCAAAGGATCTTTTACATGCCTTATAAGCATATGACATGCGTGCGTTCGATTTTCGCATCCAGAAAAACTATCGACTCCAGCCAAGATCAAACCCGCAACTTCGGGTCTATGAGGCGGGTGCACTACCTCTAAGTCACCAGATTGACTTATTTTAAATGTGGACTTAATAGTTTTAATTTACTAAATTATTTAAATAACGTTATTTTTATACCTAATTGATGGATATGAATAAATTTTATATTCCATAAAGTCTCCTATGGCTCCTTTTTTGCTCTTTTTTTAGATTGAGGAGAAGTTATTCTGCAAAAAAATTAAGGTCTCCAAAGAAAATTACGCCTAGTAAATAATATACTGCTACACTAACTCTCTTCTTTGCTTATATCGAACATACAACTCCAGTTATCATTTTATTAATGTCACGCTTTAGAATTACATAAACGTTGGTGTGGGGTGGAAGTATAGAGTGTGGAGTGCAAACTCTAGAGTCCTCTGCATTATTTGATCATGATCCAAAATTATGAGGCCCTTCACATTCAGCACCAAATATGTTTTTCTCATTAAAGGCTGAGCTCGGGGGTGGCTTTTTTCTGTGGGCCGTTTTGTGGCTCTAAGCCAGTGATGGACAAAGTATTACCCGCGGGCTAACTCCAGCCCACGAAAGTATTTAATCCGGCCCGCCGAGGGTTTATCAACATGGATAGTACATGGCCCGCTACAATTACGTTTTGACGGTCGAGAAGTTTAAAGTGGATTTTACTTAGTAGAATAATAGATGCATAGCCTACAGAAGAAGCTGAACTAGCCGCGTAGTTCATGTGTTGCATAATACGGTGTGCAAAGCGTGGTTAAATGAGAGGCGCGGGCGAGTGAACTCAGTTGCCACTCGCCAGCTGTCACTGAACGATCCGCACGTTTTACGTTAATTTTGTCTCTTGTTCTTGCTTGTTCGCATAACGCCTTACATTCATAAATTTTTCAAATAATTTTTTTGTATCTCCAGAATTGCAGTTGGAAATTATTGAAATGCAGTGTAGTATCCATTTAAAGCAATTGTTCTTGAATTCCACAAAAATAGATTTTTATAGAGCACTGCCGAAAGCTGAATTCCCAAAGATGATTGCTCACGCCCAGAAAATTATGGCGATGTTTGCGTCGTCTTATGAGTGCGAACAGACTTTTTTGACCATGAAATTGCGGAAAAACTCAATCAGAAACCGATTGACTGATGAACACCTTTTCGCACTGCTGAAAGTTGTTTCATCACAGCTGGAACCTGCTTTCGAAAATATTACGGAAAATCTCAAAAACAATTCCATATGTCTCACACGTCTAACATGTCAGGGCCTTCGAATAAAAGTTAAAATAAATATTATTTAAGGTTAAAAGTAATTTGTAACATTTGTGTGTAATGCTGTAACGTTTTTATAACATTATGATTAAAAGCTTTAACACAAAATGCATTTTTTCTATAATTCTGGCCCTCCTCTAGAATTTCTTAAACTTTGTGGCCCCCCATTAAAAAAGTTTGCCCACCACTGCTCTAAGCCATAGTTTCCCAACCTTTTTTGAACTGGCGCCCCCTTTTCTAGAGAATATTTCGATACCGCCCCCTTTCTCACTCTAGAGGAATAAGAGTGTACATAATAAATGGTGAAAATACGAGTTAAAATTTAAAAATTATTCTATTACTAATAGAAAATATTTTTATATTTAATTTTTTTCTAAAGCCCCAATTTTTTTACTTGCGAATCTGACATAGCTATTGCCACAAATACATAAAAATGTGTAATATTATGTAATTTAGTCATATTGTTGGAATTGAAACACTTACTGAATTTCTTCTTCATTTAAAAAAAAGTAGAATAAAAGTTTTACTTGTTATAAAGACAGGTAGGGGTTTTGATGATGCGAAGTACTTCAAAATAAATATAAATTGACAGTTTCAGCCTTTAAAGAATCACACATTAATTCCTGGTTAACTTATGTTTCTTGGATAATATACGTAATGAAATGCAGTGGGCGAAACATTTTTCCTACTGATCCCCAAGACAACAAGTGCACTACAGAAATTAAAATGCACTACATCATTCAATTTAATGTAGGTATGAATACAATGTCATCTTTAAGTTTTTCCTCTACTTCCCGAACTACCGAAATATGTGCATGTGATATAAAAATTTTCATGCATGTGATATAGAAATGATTTAAATACATACAATCAACATAAGGCAAACGGTATTAAAGTTTACTTTTGTTAGTACATAATCAGCGTGTTTTTATAGTCTTTTTTAAACTATATTTAGTTAATCTGTCCAAGCCCCTCTGTGGCAACTCAATGCCCACTAATTTTCTCTGGGTCTCTTACTGTCCTCCTGAAAACCTCAACGCCCACAAGGGGGCGTTATCGCCCAAGTTGAGAACCTATTCTCTAAGCCCTATGGGTAAATTCGATCCTCTATTCATACCGCCAATAACTGTTATGTAGCTTCAGAGAGAAATGTATAAATAAAAACAGTCAATCCAATTCATGTTATTTCAAGGCTATTGGCAATGAACCCCATAACTTTGAACCGCGCCAAGCGATTAATACACCTGAGTTTACATTCCACTCTTTAAATTTCTAACCACGTAGAGTAGTTATTTAGCATTGTCACGAAGAAACTAATAGCAGAATTCTTATATAATTATGCGAATGACAATTTTTACACATATATTGTTTCGTAAATAACACTATTTATCAAATTACCAAAAATAATGAAATGCAAAGGTACAAGAAAAGATAATATTTAAGTTTAGGGGATAGTTATATGTATATGTAATAACTTCATATTTACTAAAATTTCTAGTGTTTAAATTTTCTATTTCTTTAAATCACAATTACGAGTATCCTTTTCCGAGATGCATCCAATTTATCTCGCATCAAAGACTTTAAACTTATATTTGACAGATTTATTTGCGATTTCTAGAACAAGAGTATCATGACTCTTGCGAAGCGGTTGAAATTTTTCCCTAAAACTCTTTCGTCATTTCTATAAATAACTTATTTTTCCCTTCACTTGAGCATGGGCGATTATATTTTTTCGTTACTTCTTTCCCTGTTTTTCCTTATACATAAATCTAGAATAGGGATAATTCTCTCTCTTGATAGTTTGGCGCTTGAACTACGGAAAAAGATGCTGAATTCTTTTTTCTGACATCTTAGGATTACCTAAATAAACAAATAAACGATGAATTGATTAAAATCCAGAATTTTTATTGTCATGAATACAATGTACAAAAGGAATACATCTTTGTATTGATTTATATATACCAAACAAGCGCACACACGCACATACATATGTAAAACTTTCCCTGGAATTAAGACATTTTGTTAGTTGAATCAACCAATTCTTTGTAGACTCGTTGAAGGATTGGGGTGTCTTCCTATTTTAAAATAAACTTTTTACTGACGAACAAACAGATAAAGCCGCTACACAAAAAAACACAACTCAAACACACGCTTTTTTAAGAACATTGCACAAAAACGTTCTTTGTTCACTGTGGAAATCTCAGCTTGTATAGGTTTTGTCAACCAGCTTTTAGAATATAATGATTTCCGGTGCAGACTTTTCGATTGGTCAGAATACGTGGATAATGCAATTGAATTATCTTGTTTTAAAAACTGGAACTCGCGTGGGGCAGTTTTTTTTTAGATTATGAAGTTATCTCCCATTAGGCAGTATCACGTACAATCTTGGAAGGCTTAAGACCATAATAAATAAATAAAATTCAAATATAGAGAATTTAAGTGAAATTTTACATATATACGTAATATATTCTGTTAATGTAAATAAGTAATACAAAAGAAAATTTAAGTCAATTCCTACTTAGATCAACAAAAAAAATTATTTTAGATACTTTTTATTAATAAGTTACATTAATATAAATATGTACATACATACGACAGAATCACAACATTAAGTGGCAGTGAATTTTTATTAATTATCATTAAAGTATCGTATTGCCATCCAAAACAATCGGGTATATAAAATTATTTCAGTTCAACTGAATGCTTTGAAACGTGAGAAGAAAAAAAATCTTTTAAAGTTTTATCCCAAGTCGTTAAAAATGAAGCCAACGTGGCTGTATCTGTAATTCTTTAAATAATTAATTTCAGTCAATTAATTTTAATTAATTACAATTAAATTATCGTATTGTTACCCCAAACAATAGTGTATAGAAAATTTCAGCTCAAATGAGCGCTTTAAAATGTGAGGGGAAAAAACCTTTTCAAGTTTTGACACAAGTCGCCAAAAAATGATGCCAACGTGGCTGTATTCGTAATTCTTTGAATAATTAGTTTTAACCAATTAATTTTTATTAATTATAATTAAATTACTGTATTGTCATCCAAAATAATCGTGCATATAAAATTTCACCTACATTGAGTGCTTTAAAATGCATTCTATTAACGATTGAAAATTTGAACAAGATAATATATATATAGAGAGAGAGAGAGAGCTAATAGTAGGAATTGAATGAAAAAAACTGAATGAGTTTATTTTTTTCTTTAAATTTTGAACGAAAAAATTAATTTAGAATTCCCAAAAGACTGTTTTTCAGCCTTTACTTCATGACGCAAGAACGAAATAGAGAATTGGAATACTATTCAGAAAGATTTGTTTGCGAATCACTCCAACTCTTCTGTTCCTCCACCATGTGAAAGAAAAAGACTAAGTGTTTATAAAAGATCAACGGACGTCTTTAAAAGTTCAGAAATTCTTTTTATTTGTGGTGTGAAAAATGGCCACACTCAGTTGTTGAACTCGTTGTAATATCTGCAGACCACGGGAGTCTAGACTCGTGTCTGCATTTCTTTTTCCTCTAACTCCTTCCGTCCATTAGGCAGGGATGACAGTCATTATCGCCAAAGAGTTCGGGAGAGGACCGTCATTATTTCGATTGAGCCGGAATTAAACCATTTGGGCGAAGGGCTTCCGGTCTATCTTCAGCCCACATCATTATTATACATTTAATCAGATGGACGGATAGGTTAATTGTCATGTTCCGTGTCCGAATACATCAGGAAATCTCGGAAACAATTCTACTTATTGATTTAGAAAACAGAAAAAAAATTCTTTTCTCTTACAAAAGCTATTTTAATGAATAACAATTTTAGCTTAACCTAAAATGAGTAGAAAATGGCTCATTTCTTCCCCCTTCGATACTCTTTTAAGGTGACTGCCTACGTTCAGAACTATGCTTTTGAAAACGTGAATAAATGAATATGCAATCAACTCTCGATAATTCGAAGTAGAAGGGACAAATGAAAAACTTCAAATTATAAAGAGTGTAGGAAAAAACTCCCAAAATTCACGAAGAGAAATTTTTTTTCTAACACATTTAAATTTGAAACTATGTTATAAATAAACTATTGTACATATATATGAACTTATTTAAAGTATTTAAAAAAGTACATATATATTATACAGTATAAATATTATACACAAATTAAAAGTCACAATTATTATACACAAATGTATTAAAAGAATATATTTGTGTATTAAAAACGTCTATTTAAAGAATACATACTGTACGTAATTAATTTCTATTGACGAAAAATTCTGTTATTTTTTTGTTTTGTTTTTTGTTTTATGACATTCTATCTAACTTTATCAATAAATTTTTCTATATTAAATGAAGCCTGGAAAACATCCGCATCTACATGATTTTGAAGGGAAAAAGATGTGTAGTTTGCTTAGTGACACTTTATCTTCTGTTAGAGTTATCGGAGTCAACTCCGATGGTCATCAAAGGGGCTACGTTACAGGGAAGACAGGCAGAGACAGTGCAACACAAAACATGTAAGCTCCAACCTGTTTGCTTCAGGACTCTACATCATAGTGAGTGTTTGAATTGTCGGGAGTTTTATTAGATCACTTCGAATCACATCGCATGTTGTATTCTGGCCAGCCACAGATTTTACTTCGAAGTATCGAATGCACCAAAAAGTATTGTTTTAATTCTAAATATCAAGAGTTTTTCTGGGAGATGAGCATATACTTCGAATTAGTGAGAGATTTGTATTATCGAAGGTTTTTGAATTAGGGAGAGTTGACTGTATTTTTTTATATATTTATATTTAGCGTCATTTTTTTAATTAGAATATACTTATAAAACTATTTTAAGAATATTTTTACAAGAAATTATTTAAGATATCCGACTGGTTGCGACGACTTTTTTTTTTTAAAAAAAAAGGAGATATGGGATATTTTTTTTGTAATTTTTAGATTTGTTTAGTGCATTTTAAGAAAAATGTTTTAAGAAAAAAACAGTGATTATATTCACATAAGGGACTGCGAATTTTGTAATAAAACAGTGATTGATCCATCTGATGGTTAAAACAATTTTACTGTTATACAGAACTTACAGAAAAAATTTTAAAAGTTAATTATATTCAAAACTTTTTTAGCAATCGCTGACCCCCTTTGATTATTTAAAAAAAATCACATTTCGAGTAAAATGCGTTTTAAAGTATGACATCATGGTTAAAGTAATGGCACACACCTGCTAAAACACTTGCAGTTTTTGTTCTAGTGAACTAGGGTTTGCAGCCCCGGGATCCCGGTGGTTTTTTCAAATCCCGGGATTCCGCGATTAAAATAACTAATCCCGGGATTTAATTTTTTTGTCTCAATTACAAATTTAATTTTTATTTTTCAAAGTATTGTGAATCTGGTATTGTATTTAATGTATCATTTAATTTTTTTGTACTGTATGCGTTTAATGTCAGTTTTCTTACGTGTTGAACCTTGAAGGGTTCGAGGTGGGTGTGTATGTTAAACAGTGAAATTTGATATGTTTTCTCTTATTTTCTTCTGTAACTTTCTCCTCACCACGAGTAGGGTCAAAAAGCGGACATTTCTCCCACCCTCAAGATGTCTGGTTTCAGCTAACTTGGACAGAGGCAATTAGAATTTTTGGAAAATATCTAGTAAGGTTTTCAGTCCCGGAATTCCGAAGCCCCAAGATTCCGGCTTTCTTACCAATCCGGAAATCCCGGGATTAAAATAACTGATTCCGGGATTTAATGTCTTTCTAAATTATATCAAAAAAATTTTTCTCATAAAAATTTTCTAAGAATTTAATTCTTCAAAAATTTATATTTTGTTTATGAAATATGTACGTAGAATTTTTTCACGCAATTATAAGTGCTATAGGTAAAAAAAAAATAGATGCACAGCTCTCATTTCTCGTATGGGAGAACGTCGCACAGATTTAAGTGGCTCACTGCAATGCTTGCACAATAATATAAACAAGATATCGAAGAATAGATTTTCTTCACAGTTCCTTCTTCAATTAAATGCTTTGAATTAATAGAGGGCCTGCTTGGAAGATTTTAGACACTTCAAATTCTATTGCATTACTAACAGCTCATGTAACTGGATCTCCAATTTCAAATGAGATACCACTTGAAATTGATTCACATTCTGATTCAATAACTGGATCAATTTATACATACAAAAACCAGTAAGTTTAATAGAAGAACTAAATAAAGTTATCAAAGAGGTATATGCACCAATGCAGTCTATTAGATTTGAGACGCGGTAATCAAAAGTTCAAAAAAGGATCTCTTTTTTGAAAATGGAGGGAGACTCCTATTTAATGACGATAGTACATATTAGTAAAGAATCCGAACGTGCATTTTCTTCGGCAGGACAATTTTTAACAAAAATAAGAAGCCATTTCAGTGATGAAACGCTGGACGAGTTGTGTTTTTATAAGCTTATTTACAAAAATGAAGAAATGCTTTTTTTTAAACTTCATTTGATACCATTTCTTCTATTTGCTTTTTATGATGAAATAATTTTTTTATTTGTTTCATTAAAATAATATTAAATTAATTTTTAATTATTTTTTCAGTTTTATTATGCAATTTTAGTTATGCTAATATGTAAGTATTTTTAATAAATAGTCCAATCCTAATTCCGGGACCAGTCCCGGGATAATCCGTGAAAATATGACACGGGATTGCAAACCCTACAGTGAACGGAAAATGCTAAACATGGTATTTTCATAAAGCAAATAAGATGGCCCATAAAATAAAATCATTAAAACAATTGGCAATTTTTGGCAAAATTCACAATTTTAGGGTAGTCGGATACCTTAAGTTCAACTTTTTGTCGAAAAATGAAGTAAGAAAGACATATTTGCAAAACATTCTCCTTTTAGAAAAAATTCTTCTGTAATAATAACATTTTGCTATAGATAGCTAGGACTTTTCACAGAATCTGAACTAAATTATTTGAAAAATTCATAATATTTTTAGAATTATGATCTATTGAAATTATAACGAGGGTTTTTTTTAAAATTTCTCTACTGTGTCTGATTTAATATAATAGGAATAAATCCACTTCTAAGTTATGTATTTCAAAATTTTAGTTTTCCATGGTAATGTTCTAGCTATGCATAAGCAAAATATTTTTATTATGTACGGGTTTCTCATAAAAAGACAATTTTCATTGAAAATATGCCATTTTTCTTCCTTTTTTTGTCAAGAAATTGTACTTAAATAATTGTTTCTTGTAATAATATTCATTAAATAATGTTATTGTGTATTCTAATTCAACTGACGTTAGATATTAAAAAATTATCCATTTATACACCTTAACTAAAGTTAAAATTTCTGGAATTAAAATTTAAACGTTTTGGAAATTTTAAAACAATGAAAAGTGTCATTTGAAGTAACATGGGAGCTCATTCATGGAATTTTATTCAGGCTTAATAATTTAATTGAAGCCTCTCTTGTATTTCAACTTCAGTTCAGGTTCAATTACATATGTTTTCTTTTTACAAAAGTTAATCTTCATTTAATCTTTTTTTTTTCTTTCAAAGTTGATAGGAATTTTTTCCAAAAATAAAAAATAAAAATAGTACTAATTTTATTTTGTTACGCTATCCGCCTAATTGTTACATTATAATATGGTTAACTTGAGTCTTATTGTTTGGTACTGTGTTTGCTATGTATTTAAGCATATGGCTGTTATTTTTTATTAATATATTTTAATTTCAAGCGATTAATTTTATTTTTAAAAAATAATAAATAATTAATTTCTATATTGTTTGCTGTTGTTTTGATATCTGTGTTCAATTTTTGCAATTTCATTCTGTTGGATAATAGATATCTCAAAAGTTAAATTGATAAGTACCAGGAGCACTTTGAAAATAGATATAATAGCCCCTGGAAAAGAATATCTTCCAAAATTACATTTATTTGCAATTTGTCGGAAAAAAATTAAAAAAAAAATTTTTTTTAAATTTTTTTTGAGTTTTACTTTTTATAAAGCATTACTATATAAATTATCAAAAATAAAAATTACTTTCTTTTAAATTATAAAATTATATTTTTAGTAGACATGATGTCGTTGGAAAAAATGTAACGTAATTTTTAAGAAACCATGTGGCCAATTATCTCTAATATTTTTTAAAACTTTTTGACGATGTGTCGTAAGAACCATGCAGTTTTAACTGCAGTTTTATTTCTTTAAAAAGTACCACGTCGTAAATTTTGTAATGAATTGACGCAATAGTGTATCAGCGACGGATTCATCAATCAATGTGCTATGAGTAGGAACACGGGTAAATAGAAAAAATTTAAGGGAATCTCCTTGATTATCAGGGTGTTGCCAAATTCGGCCGACAAATTCAGAGGGGGGCTTGTAAGCAAAATGGTAACGACATATCACCAAAGAACATGGGGTCCCAAAAACCACGTTTTTATATTGAAAATCCCTATAATAGTAGCTGTCGAGAGGACTATGAGCCAAACGGGAGTTGAGGTAACCTGCACGTATGCAAATTTCCCTCTTAGATAGTGATGAATTCAGAAATAAATTAAAAGATGTGGAGTAAATGTTCACTCTTAGTGAAATAATTACTATATCAAGTTTTCTTAATATTTCTATTGAACGCTATAAAGCAGTGCTTCTCAAACTTTCAATATTCGCGACCCAATATTCAATCATAATTTTCGTCACGCCCCCCTCCATACAATAACAATGTATTGAATTCAGTAATACTATACACCAGTGCTTCTCAAACTTTCAATATTTGCGATCCAATATTCAGTCATTATTTTTATCGCGCCCCCCATACAATAATAATGTATTGAATTCAATAATAATACACTTTGATGCTAAAGCTACAGTACGACTTAAACCTCTTAAGTGCCACCAGCGTATATAAACGTCTCGTGCTCAGACATTGCGTTAAAGGCCCCGGACGTATATATACGTCTTTCCGAAGTACTGTCTTTTCTATGCACCGCTATCCATAAAACTATTCCGAAGGCTCTGGAATGAAATAAAAGGATCAAGACAGATTTACTTATTTTAGAGGATTTGCTTATTATTCCTTTACCTCCCCCCAATACATCACATGACTCGCCACGTATTAAAAAACTGTGTTATTAGGGAGCGAATCACGTAATCTTTAATTAGCATTTAAGTTAATAATTATAAACCTTACAAGTTATCAAGATAACAATTAATTTTTGTACATGATAAGACCTTGGGTTCACTGGTAATTATTAAACTTGTTTAACTTAGTATTCTTAACTTATTTATTAAATTAATTTAAAAAATACATTGCGCAGTGCAGATATATTTATATGTGTACTATATCAGTGTAAATGTGTGTTTTATTTTCAGTTATGTCAAAATATATTTTATTTGTTTATTTTAAATAAATTAATAATTTGTTTAAATAATCGTTTGTTTTGTTTTCTCAATATACTCGCGTCCCTCTCACAGGATTATCTGGGGGGGGGGCACGCCCCACGGTTTGAGAAACTCTGCTATAAAGTTGAGATTTACAAAAACATTTTATTCTTATTGACGGATATAAACCCATTAGTCGAAAAGGCGGATAAAGCCAACGCGTTTGAATCTGAAGACGAAATAAATCTATGCGAAAATTATTCTTTGATGCAATAGGACACTGTGGAGAGGAGATCTCATTCTGAAAATCTAATAAATCATGCTTATAGTGATGTTATTCATACTGAACTCAGTGGCGCGACAATCCATGAGGGCCAATGCCTACTGTGCCTATCTAGGTTTTCAAAACCTTAAGTGCTGGAATACACGTGTAGATGTTTCGGTCAAGGAGTCAGTCTGACGTGAAACCCACCAGTGTTCAGTTCCCAAGCAAACTTGGTACTCATTTATCGAAGCATTGAAAGACTGAGTCGACCTTTCCTAGCTTGGGATCTGAACCCCAGACATGTGTCGTGGAAGCGCGATTCACTACCACTCAGCCACTGGGCTTCAATATATATAGTTCTGTTTATTTGAATTATATATTCAGATAAACAGAACTATATATATGAAGCTGCTGATATTGAAGGACTCTTTGACAGTTCAAGGCAAAATCACATGAAAATGTAGATCATTGGATAGAAACACTTTTAAAACATCTCTTTTATTTAATTTATCAGAAATACAAAATTCTATAGTTGCAAAAAGGTCATTACATGGAAATACTGTGTTGCATGTTAGAACAGAACCGAAATTAACTCTAGAAAAAGTTATGACAACTTTGATGAATGAATCTCATTGGAAATAAACTCTACTAACTTCCAGAAACTATAAAAAAAAGAAAAATAAGAATCTGAATCACCTCAAAAATATTTTTTTAAAGTAGAACTTAGCAAATTTTGAAAAAAAATGCGTAGCCTCTTAATTATTACCTAAAAAGGGAATAAATGATAAATAGAAAACAAAACTATATTCTTCAAATTTAAAAATCTTACAGAACTTAAGCAAAACTTGAAGTATATGAAGTTATGAAAAATGATTTGCATGAAGTAATAATGCTTTGATAAAAAACAAATGCAGAGCAGGATTTGAAAGATAGATATACACTGCTGGTCATTAATATTGCAACCCAAGAAAATAACCAAATACAATAAAGATATTCATTGTACGTAAACAGTATGACATGAAACAAAATCATTAAATTTGTAAGCAGTCGAGGAGTTTAGAGGAGTGCGAAATTAGTAGAAACCACTGCCACCCCTAGCAGCTAAAACGGTCTTTATCGGTTAGACAGGAAGTTGAATGCCTGTATGACAAAATTGGGCTACTCTGTCCATGTTGCTTCAAGTCTATATTACACTTACCGCATTAGATGAGAAGGTGGCGATCCAGCCTCTCAGCACCAAGACTAAATGTTTTCGATTGGTGACAGATCTAGTGACCATGCTATCCAAGGAAGCAATCAAATACCATGTGTATCGAGGATTGTCAGAACACAATGTGCAATGAGTTATCTTGCATTATCTTGTTGGAATATGATGTTTGGCAGCCTCAAATATAGGGCAAAACCACTGGATATAAGATGTCAGAAATGTATTGATCTGCGTTCAAATTACCTTTGATGCGAACTAGAGACATGCATGTCGTTCACTCATTGTGCCCAGACCATCACACCAGATGCATGCACGGCCCCTATACTAATATCGAATGCAAGCAGACGACGAGTGGTCTCCTCAGAGCCTCCAGACACGTATAAGGCCATCAGATTACTGAACGTTGAACCATAACTCGTCTGAAAAGTCGACATTGTGCTTGCTCCTTTATCCATTTTTGTCGTTCCGTGCACCAGAATCATTATCTCCCTCTATGCTGGATTATCAGGAGAAGCCGAATTAATGGTCACCGCGATGGCAGTCCAAGCTGTGGAAAACGTCGTCGCACGATACGAGCGAATAATGGTCGTGCTGCAAACATTCCCGTTTCTTGACTAATAGTCCGTGATGGGTTATACGATTTTACAGAGCTGACATCCCAATTTGTCTGTTTTTTGGGCGCTAGATATGAGAGGGCGTGGAGATCTTGTGTGTCTTTCAGTATGACCCACAACAACTGATTGGTTCTATATTCACATGACAGTTGTTGATTTAGAAAAGTCTGACGGGCGGTTCATGGAACAATAATCCACATTCCGATAGGCAAATGATCCTGCATTCTACGAATTCCGACACTTGCTGTTAAGCATTTTTATTATTCGAGGCATAGCAAGATATTCTCAGAAATCTCTGTTCTTACAAAGCTCTCTCTCTTTTGGAATGAGAAATATATAATACAACTATTTTTCAATGATCAGAGTAATTAAAAAAGCAATTTACCTTTTCCTTGTAAGAATCTAGCATGTCGTTAATTACTTGTTACACTAAAGGGTAGAGGATGGTTTATTTTTGATATGCACATTTGTTTCTCCGCAAATGAAAATGATGTATTTAAGCCTCCGTCAAGGCACACATTATTCGGGACTATATGAGAAAAATGTCCTCCTCCAGTACCTCTCCACCCACCATGGAGACCAAAAGGAAAGGCAGCCGCTGGTCATCTAAAAAATGACAGGATCTGCACTACCTCAGAGGTAGTGTTGAAGTATAGCATTGCAGCTTAGAGCGTGGTTCTCTTGGTTCATCCAACGCATCTTTAAATGCAATAATAGGGAGTTCGCAAAGGTCTCAAATGTCAAGATTTCTCTCTTTTAAAGACTCTGAAAGGCCTCGTGAAAAAATTAAAAGATGTGCCATATTAGACTAGATCACTAAATTACCCAATGAAAAAACTCTACCAAAACATGTATTTCAATATTAGTCCAGTTTTTTTTATTACTTGCAACTACACACAACTACAACGTAATATTTTTTTAAAATTAGATGTTTACTGTATTCTTCATGGAAAAAGTATGTGTTAAAAAAGTTTGTGTATAAGTATAGCGGATGTAATCTTTGGATTTTAGAAGATAATATAAATCATCCAGCTATAAGTTTGGGGACCCGCAATCTCAGGTTAATAAAAAAGGGAGTGGCACCGTTCGGAAATTTAAGAACCGCTGACGTCAAACCATTTAAGCCGCATTCACACCAAGGCAGTCAGTGTCCAACGTTAAGCGTCAAGCCAATCAGAGGCTTCATCCGGGGTTACGTGAGCTGTTTTGCCAATTTTTATTAGAGAGTATATATCACGAGAAATTGTTTGTAAATTATAAATTATAACAGAGCAGAAGAATTAATAAAATAATAAAGAAGCATCTTATTTATTTAATCTACATTTATTAACTCCCCAGTTGGAAATGTTCTACGTTTTAAAGGTTAAATAGTTTAAAATGTTCTTAAAACATAATGCATCAATTGTACTGTCAAGCCTGAAGATAATTCTTCTTGTGCAAAATTACCAGCTGTCAAAACACTCTTTCAGCATCTACGCTAGTTAGTGGTACTGTTAGCAAAGCGATATATTCTTCAAGTATTTATCTTCAGTCCCCACCGATAAATTGATTTTCATCGATGATTTGATATATTGATTTCAAAGGTATTTTGGTTTGTTGAAATTTTAGCTGTCCTACCCTAATTTTTGTTCAAGAGACAGTCTACTATTGTATAGTATCATCATCTTCGATAACGGTACCGAATTCTTCTGAATTTGAATCTGGTTTGTGAGTAAAAATTTAGGAAAATTGCAATAAACTTGATCAAATTTGATTTGGTTGGGTCTTTTTCTTAACTGTAGAACATTTTTAAGACAGCCATCATATTCTTTCATCATATAAATATAGAAACAAACCAAAGTATTATCACGATTTTTAAATGTTCTTTAAGTTATTCTTATCTATTACAGGGTTATTATTGTGAGTATATATATGAATCTGAAAACATTTTGAACCATAAAGAAAATGAATAACAACTCACCAACTTAGGTAACATCGAATTATTACGTTTCTTCACAAAATACAACTTTAGCCAGATACGAATATCAGACTCACGAATCCAGTACAAGTGTAGAACAGTTTGAGATGTAATATGATAGTTTTGGCCTTGATGATTCAGATATTTTATAACTTTTATTATACGAAGCAACTTTGTATTCAATAGTCTAATTACTGCCCGTTAGGTTTATTTAGTAACAGGTAAGATGACGGTTAGCAGATGAGCTTGGATATGTTATTCCTCTTCAACGAGGAACTTGCTAGGGATTAATATATTGTTCTTTTGTCGAGAAATACTTATACATATTCAAGTTCAGATTAACAGTCTTATCCGTTGAATCTACAAATGAAAATCAGATGATATATTTAACAGTTGTCGAACTGCAGAACCATCTAGGAAAATAAAAGGCACCAAAGAATGAGCAGAACAAAGATATTGTATTCACCTTCTAAAAGATCGCAAAATTATTTCACGGTAATATATTTTAATCATGGTGCAATAATTAAGACTATATAAAGGTAAGATAAACACAAAGACGTATAATATTTTGTTTATATATATATATATATATATATATATATATATATATATATATATATATATATAGCAGAGCATGTTATGATCCCTAAACAAAAAGAAACAAAATTTCTTCTATAGTAATGTCAGAAAACTGGTATTAAATTTAGAATACTGAAAATTTTGAACTGTACAGTCGGTTCAAAATACTGGTATCAGGTATCCAGGTATTGTAATCCCTAATTATTAATTATTGTGATATTGCTTATTTAGTTGTTATTAACATTACTACTATTGTGATATTGACTTATTTAGTTACATCATTATTAAGGCTAATTTGGTTTCATTAAATATCACTAGAATTATTTATTTACACAAAATACACAAACTGGTAACTTCCAAAATACTGTCAGACTCACCTGATTAAAGATAGAAACTACTGCATAAACCTATTACAATTAGCGTCTGCATCTGTTGGAAACTTGAGAACTGTTAAGAGTTGACTTGTAGTGTTCAGAGAATGTAAATTCCCCAAGCATCAATTTCGAGGCATTCAAACAAGTGGTACATTTTATGTACACCAAGCATGAAAGAGTTAATAATGTCAACAATGTGACTAGTGTTTATCATTCTTTGATGGTCAGTGAATTTGAATATAAAAGAATGTGAAAGATGTATGCTACAAATATATATTTATCAAAAGATTTTAAAATCTGACCATTATTGCTTGATTGAATGAAATATTTTCATTAGTTCATTGTGCATGCACCCCATAAAAATATGTAAAGATTGGAATATTTCACAATTTTGCTTTTAAGTTTATTTGAATTTATATAGAATTAACTGGGCAAAACATATCAAAATTAGTAGGAAAACTATATAAAAATATCTATCTTTAGTAAATAAGTTGAAGTAATTACAACATTATTTTCAAAGCTCAGGCACTTTATTCAATAAAAATTTTTAGGTAATATCTGACAGTCTTTGGCAATATAGGGTTAAGAAACGCTGATCTAGATACATGTTCAAAATTAGTTGGGTTATAAAACAATAAAGTTTTATGATTATAAAACTATAAAGATAGCATTTACAAAACTTAAGTAATAAAAATCTAATAAAAGCAGAATATTTTCATGCAAGATAAACTTAAATACACTTTATTTACACATTTTATTATTGAATGTGTTAAATATGTAATTAACCCTTAGAGTATCTTAGCACGTAGAAGTTTTGAAATATTGTTTAATGTGCTAAGGTGTTTTTGATGTTCTGCTGCGTCAAAAGGAATTCTGAGGTTTAAAATTTTATTTTTAAAAGTGTTTCACTTTTTCCCATTGTTATTATATATTTCAATCAAGTATAAGAAAATATTAAATAGTTTTCTTTAATTTGTCGTATTTGCGTACACAATAGCCATGTTTACAATAACACCCTATTACTTCAATTTTTCCAAGTGTCAAAATAAATATAATATACATTAATCCTAAAGAATAAAGGTGGTATAAATTTTCAAGATTTTCTCAAGCTTATTATTAATTATGAGTTTTCTTTCATATGTAACTGTGTCGTAATAAACTTTAAAAGCCCCCAATTGAGTTGAATTTATATAGAGATTATTTTAAATAATGTGACACAGTTTAATTATAATTAATAAAATTAATGACAAACTAATTAATTAAAGAGTTACAGATGCAGGTAGTGTTGCTATCAGTTTTGGCTTATTTAGTTAATTTATTTTAGCGACTTGCTTAAAATTTTAAAGTTTTTCACGCTTTAAAGCCGCTTAATTAGAGTATTGAATTTTATATACACGATTGTTTTTGATGACAATAATGATAAGTTAACTATGATTAATAAAATTAGACATATTACAGTGAATAAAATTTTTAAATTTGTTACACACATGCTCCAAATTTTGACCGTCAGTATTTAGTTATAATTGAAACCATATAAAAATTGGTGAGAAATGAGTAGTTTTAAAGAAATTTAAAATTTTTAAAATTTAATAATAATTTAAAAATTTAAACGTTCTAATGTTGATTTTTACTATTATTTAACTGATTTAACTTTTGCTAAATTTTAGAAATTTATGCATGTAGTAATTTAGTATGATAATTTACAAAGTATGGGTGAACTAAATTTTTAGCAGTGAAATTTTCAAGAATTTAATGATCTTATACATAAAACTTAATTTCTTCTTTCACCCTATCACTATTGCTAATGCATCCAAGAAGTTATAATTAATATTATTAGAAGAATACTTTTGAAAGTTTATTATAATTATCAAAATTGCACCGCATGGAACATTTAATTTGGTTCCAGGCAACTTTTGATTAGAAAACAGCTTTATTTAAAGGAAAATAACTTATTTTTGAAGAAAAATGAAGATATAAATATAAATTTGAAATATAAAGACACTAATATCATAACAATGTAATATAGTGCAGAATATATATAAGTGCAATATTTATTGTAACAGTCACATCACATGTATACAGATAGTATAAAATTGAAAAGGTTAGAACTTTCTAATAATATCAGAAGTAAATTAGAATGTATTCCATTATTATTTTATCTCAACCGATAATATATTATGTATTTCATAAATCATTATAAATAAGTGCAAAAATAAAGTATTTCAATAGGATTAAATTACAAAATTCAAACAGTTTCTGGTAGGCAAATTTTGTTTTTGTGAACAACTATTTGATTTTATAAGAAAATAACTATTTTTAAAAATTAAAGATATATAGTAAATTTGAAAACACTAATATCATATAAACAGGTGATAGGTGCAGAAATATAAAATAAAAGATTCT
The DNA here is from genome assembly GCA_019973975.1 of Trichonephila clavata. Lineage (NCBI taxonomy): Eukaryota > Metazoa > Arthropoda > Arachnida > Araneae > Nephilidae > Trichonephila > Trichonephila clavata. The sequence continues at coordinate 32,482 of BMAO01019286.1, forward strand.
GCAATATTTATTGAAACAGTCATATTGTTCTTGCAGGCAGAAGATAAAATTGAAAATGTTAGAACTTTCTAACGGTAAAGCACCAGAACAGCTTCATCAACCAGATAATAAATTATGTATTTTCGTTAATCGTTAACAAGAGTAAAATAAAGTATTTCATACAATTAAATTATAAAATGCAAACAGTAATAAATTCAATTACACATAAAAGAAACTGTCTAAGTCTGAAAATTAAAAGCACCGCATTATAGGCTACATCTTTATTAGTAGTATTTTCTTCAGAAATGTTTTGAGAAATGCCGCTTATCCTGTCTTCAGCAATAGTCAAAGAAAACTATCATTAAGGTTTGAGTCCTTTAGATTCAAGATTTTATCGTGAGTCTAAATTGTGCTTTTCACAGCATCCGTGAATCGTTATTTAAATTTTGATTTAATACTTTTGGGAAGCCACAAATGCAGCAGGAGACTTTCATTACACTCATTTTGCTCTCACGATCTTTCAAGAATGGTGTCTGAAGTTAAACGTTGGTAAACAGGCATAATTTTTCAACTACTTGTTGTGACAAGCAAGTTCTATTGAACTATGTATCTGGGGTTTAAATTTTGGTTGTTGCTCTTTATAAAAATTATGATTCCTTCATATATCTTACCATAAGGAGGTCAGTTGACGAGCACGCATCAGGCTGTATATAGGCAGTTTTCATTTTGGGTATTAGGTCATTATCTTTATAGCTTTTCTGTAGTGTTCGCAACTTTGTTATATTTTTATCCGTGGTTTCTGCTTATTTACTTCAACAAGAGTCACCTTTCACCTTCCACTTTTACGTTATGTAATTATGTAATTTAGCCTTCGCAACATGATTCAAGCGACTTTTCCTTTTCAATACCAGAACCATATACTTCATTTTCTGATGTAATTGAAAGCCAGTCGCCATCACTCAGCATGGGAACTAATCATTCGCACCACGCATTGACCGCTCCATTAATTAGTGCATGCATCTCATGGTTCCAGATCGCTCCATCGAATTTTGTCACACTCATCCATATGTCCTTTCGCCAAATGCACCCGCATCATCGGCCCGTTATCTCGACCCGTATTCGCGCAATATATAGTATTTCACAATATCAAAGTCAAGAACAAGTCCACCAGCGACATCGGCGATTATTCCTAATCCTAGGTTAGATGTATGTCCTCGCTGTTAAGCGTACCGTCATATACACCACGCCAATAGATTGATATTTTAGAGAAGAATCAACTTTATGAGTTTAGCTCCTTGACGGACATTTCGGTGCTATTTTTCACTTTGTTTTAACCATAAGTTGTATGCATTTGGCAATGTTTCTGTCCATTGTTGGCATGTTGGAGTACAGATGAAAATTTCCAAAGTAGCATGTTCTGGATAGGGAAGGCACTACCAGCTTGCTGTTGTTAATATCATGTGAATTTTGTGACTCCTTGAAACTTGAATACTTCCATAGGTTTCATGGCATGATTCACATAAAACAATTTTGTAGAATATCCCATGACAGGGGTTATCAGCAATGGCGTACAGTTTGTTAATATTTGCAAGCGAACTTTTGCGGCCAGTTCAGAAAACACAGTCTTGTAAGAAAATATAACTTGCCTCAGGTTGTAAAAGATGTACTGGGTCAGATAATGATCCTCTAATATAAACTGTTTTTCATCATCAGTTTGAGATTTCGCCACGTTTTGCTGTTTGGACAACAACTTCCTTTAGTAGGGCGACCTTGGTTTCTGTACCACAGATATACATCCATACTAATAATTTTAACAATAAATGCGATTTAAAAGAGCTTAGTTCTGAAGCATCTTTATTCTTGCAAAATAAATATAAGGTTTGAGTAAACTTGAAAGAAAATGCAAACCAGTTTGAACAATTAAACAAATAATGTCAATTAGGTCTCAGATACAGTTAGCGCAAAGTGTTGCCAACCTGAACTTGATAAATTAATGATGGCACAAATTAGTGAGGCTTTGTCTACAGTAAATAAAATTTTCATCAAAGTGTCATAGCTAACAGCATGACATTAGAAATGTAAACAAAGGGCGTGGTCATGGATGACTAATTCGAAACTACCATACCCAGTAAAATGCATAAACCAAAAATTTTTGTTTGATAGAGAGGTTAATAAGATATTATAATCAGCAAAAATTTTCGATATTTTGACACTTTTCCATTTAACTGTCCACTGTAGCCTTAAACTAGCTATTTAATCAGAATTAAATTTTATTCATAGTTCAATGGTTTACGTCTTACAGTTGAATTAGAGTAACAATATAAAGCATATTCATCCGTGATTGGTTGAGGAGCAACATGTGACTAAACTATGCACGCTCAAAACGCCTGAAGTTAACTCATTTTTGGCAAAATAGTCATGATCAGAGAACCCTTCGATCTGCCCGAC
>BMAO01019287.1:0-34726 GCA_019973975.1 Trichonephila clavata
GATTTTCTAACAACGTCAAATTAAAAATAAAAGAAGTCTCAAGTAAAGCCAAAATTAATTCACTCTACTATCAGCAGAATATTTTAGAACCTTTTCAAGAAAAAATTCCAACTTTATATGGAAAGAACATTGATAAAGTTGAGCTTCATATGGACAAAGCCTCTAGTCACACGTCTAAGTCAACTGCCGCTTATTTAGCAAAGAAAGAATCAGAAACAGGAATAAAGTATATCCCATTTAATGAAATTGGTTTAAAACCATCCAACGCTTCTGCACCCCACGGTTCAAGAGGAATGGAGTGAAATTTGCATGACATTACTAAGAAAAAGTTTACTTTCATGAAAAATTCGAACTGGAGCTGTTTTCAAGAGTCATGGCTATCAGATAGAAGCAAATTTGCACAAAAAATGCGGTATTTATTAATAAAAATTAGCTTTCAAAATCGTTTCCATAAAGTGTGAACGACCTACTTTAGTAGTTAAAACACACACACACAATTTTGCAACTTTTTAGTCGTTTATGTCATAGATTTTGGTTTAGTTTATTACTGTATTTATTTGAATCTAAACCGCACCCGAAATTCTCTTGACATTTTTGTGAAAATCAAAAATAATGTAAGAAATTCAACCAATATCTGATATTTACGAAAAATTATATGAAAGAGATATATATATAAAATGAGAACGAATAGGAAGTGAGTAATTAACATATTTTACCAGTATCAAAAACTTTTAAATACATAACACATCACTCAATAAATCCCAGACCTAACTAAAAAACAACAATTTTTAGGCAAACTTGAGCTTTATTTATCAAGATACTACACTTCAAGAGTGATACATTCAACCCAGCTAATTTTTTAATACCTTTTTCATAGAACGATTTGTTTTTTGTCTCAAAATACAAATTTATATTTTGTTTTTTGAGACAAAATTATTCTATTCTATTTCGGCAATCACTTCTTCATTTGAGCCAAACCTCTTTCCCTGCAGCACTCTTTTAAAGTCTTCAAACAGCCAGTTATCGCTGGAGGACCAGATCTGGACGCCATATCCAATAACGCCATGTATTATTCACTATTAATTATTTTATTTTTCTCAATGTTGTCAATAAACAAAATCCATTTGCATCCCAAAATACGACGCCATAATCTTGCCAACCGACGTTTGAGTTTTTGGTCACTTTGGACGGCTTTTACTGGATGCTGACCACTCACCTGACGATCTTTTTGATTCAGGCGTATAGTGTGTAATGGATCCACATTTGATCCATTGTTATATGTATGTAAAAATTCATGTTAATTTCGCTTAAACAGTTCCAAACAACGCTTTGAATCGTAGATGCGTTGTTGTTTTTGAACGACAGTGAGCAAACGTGGCACCTACGTTGTACACAGCTTTCTTATTGACAAATGATCACGCAAAATAGAGAACACACTGCCTTTTGATATCTTTAAATCCTCTGCTATCTCACGCAACTTCAGTTTACGATCGTCTAAAACGGTTTTATGGACTTTTTTTGATATTTTCTGAAACAACTGCAGAATTTGGGTGACCTGAATGTTCAGCGTTGCTTGTGTCTGTGCAACCACGTTTTAAGTTTGCATACCATCTTTTAACAGTTGTTGGCGATGGAGAAGAGCCCGGATAACACTTATCAAGTCATTGTTTTGCTCGAACAGAGTTTTTCCCCATTAAAAAGCAATGTTTAATTAACACACGAAATTCATTTTCATCCATGGTTTCTAAACAAGCAAAAGTTGCTTCACTAAAACCATTGTAGCTTTTCAATTAAACAAGATATTATCACGAAATTTGGTGTGACTCATGCTGTTGAAAAGTTAATATTACTATTTTAGGCTTAGGAAAGTTAGAAGGCAGCGCCTTCTATATGTTAGGCCCGAGACATATTGAGTGATGTGTTACATGAATCTGTATTTGCTCTAACCATCAATATCATGTTAAATTTCCCCCATTCAACGAATTTTTCCGCGTTCCATTTGAAGCCGCACCCAATTTTCAATAGCAATAACGCTAGAAAAATAAGAACGGTTTAGATTCGAATAAAACGGTTAATAGTTTATTGGTAGTATTTTACTCTTGTGTGTTAACTGTGGCAGTTTGAAATTATGTGGCCGCGGTAGCCTAGTGGTCAAGGTAACGGCGTGTCATGAATTTATATTTAATAATTGATAATTATTAACTTCATGACAATTAATATTAGAAAGACTTGCATCAAAATACCAGTTGTTAAAATATTAGTGCTACTTTGCAGTTATTCTTTCATGTGTGTAAATTATCGTAATATACCGTAATCGGCGTATATAACGCGCACCTGTACTTTTAATCTGCATTTTTTAAAAAGTTTTAGGTACGTTCGTTTTTAAGAAGAGATCTGAAATGTACGTGTGGCTGCGGTAGCCAAGTGGTCAAGGTATCAGATCATGGCAGGCATGTCATGAGTTCGAGCCCAGTACCACTAAAGACCCGCCGTGTAGGGGAGCAATGCAAGTTAAATCTGTCGAGAGCTCAAAAGTCCTCTCGTTGGTGTGGTGTGGTTGTAAGGAGAGGGGAGGGGGTGCCAGCTCAGGTATCGTTCTCGTCACTTGACCATGTTTCAAAATTACGAGGTCCGTCACCAAAAGCCCTCGTGTAGCTGAACAGTGCGACGTTAATATTCAATCAATCAGTCATGAATTCGAGCCTTGTACCGCTGAAGACCCGCCGCGTGTAAGGGGGTGATGCACGTTAAATTATTCGAAGCTCAAACGTCCTCCCGTTGGTGTGGAAGTTAGGAGAGGAAGGAGCCAGCATAGGGTCGTTAACGTCATTTGACAATCGCCAAAAGCCCTCGAGTAGCTGAATAGTGCGACATTGATATTCATTCACTCAAAATTATAGTTGGAAAATATCTATTTAAAACAGAATTTCATTCATGAAAAGAAAATGAAAAGGATTTTTAATAGAATATAGCATATTATACCCCTTTGGCTCTGCCAAGTAGATGCCATTCAAATGGCATATTCCTTTTTTTGCATATTTCTGAACAAGAAAAAAAAAAGACTCCTAGACAGAACTAATTATTCATCATTGCATTATTTATTATTTTAAATCATTAAAATAAAGGATACAAATTTAATATTTGATGTATTTTTCATGCTGTAGTATATATGTTAAAAAGAGATCATCATTGAGAGATCGAAACGGGTATTTTATTTGTACTAAGATTTTAATACGGGATATGTTTATAGGGAAGAAATTTTAAGAGATTTTGCTGTTGTTCAAAAACCAACACTACGAGAAAAGTAGGGATATATTTTTTCAAAATATTTCATTGTAATGTTTCATACTTTAAATATTTTAGATTCAAATATTATTCTATTTATCATATAGTTAATAATGTGTACATTTAAATAAAGCATCTTTCCTAAAAATATACTTACGGAAATTATGATATTTCAAACATTTAGTACACGCAGACATTTTTATTTAGAAAGTACGAGTATGTTATTATTTATAACAAGATTTATTACACTTATTGATGCTGTAACTGATCGTTTATTTTATTATTTCGATTAATGCTCTTCAAGACAGGAAATGTATAATGAATTTTATTTCACATTTTTAAATCAGTGGTTGCTGTGACGCGTAGGGCCTGGGTTCGAATTACGGAGAAGGCATAGATGTTTGTAAATGTAGGCGCCTTTGAGGTATGGGATTATTCTAAATAGCCGTCGAGCCGCAGGTCTTCTGGCGAGGTTTGTGGGAGGCCTCTAATCACTTACCCAGTATGTTCTCCCTCAACATTGGCGGTGGAGGCCAGCTAAAACGTACTGTCACCTGTATGGCGCTTAAAACTACGGTTAACGACAGGTGTACATCTAGCTCTTTGCCGTGTTGAATTGCGTGGGCCTCGATCTGACGCCAGACAGGTGGCATTAGTAACAACAACAAATCAGTGGTTTCCAAACTTAATGAGCCCATGGACCCCTTTTTATACCAAAAATTTGCCCATGAGTCCTCAAATTGTGAGGAATGAGATGTTCTCTCATTCCCACCTAGAGTTGTTGGAGGAAGGGAAGGAAGACTAACCGTATCAACAATCAATTTATTTATTGAACACACAATTCATCAACACAATTCAAATAATTTCAACGAGAAGAGATGTTTCAATCTAAGCAATATGTGGATTAATAACGAGATGCGCGAATTATGAGAAGACTAAATATCAACCCTCTTATTTCAGGATCAAATCTACTATCCTTATTATCTGAACACTAAGACATGTAGTGATCTGCTTAGACATTCCCAGCCTGCTTAAACCTGCATAGACGGCCGCACCCGTAATTGGCCAGATTCTACCGCGTGTGACGTTTGTTGTTTTTTGTACTTTTATGTCTTCCTATCTGAAAAATTTTATTCTAAAATTTTTAATTTTTACTGTGGCCCTGGTAGCCTAGGGGTCCTTTAGATCATCTATTAGTTTTACCATTCTTGATCTTTCTCAGTGAATTAACTTTTTAAGGTATCCGAACACGTTCGAGGAGTTATTTTTAACAAAATAGCATACTAAAACATTATAAATGCTCTTTTAGGACTCAATACCAATAAATATTATTATTAAACTATCAAAATTTAAAATAAATTACCTGAATTTTACAAAAATCGCAATTATAAGTGAAATTTTAGCAATATTTTTGAAAAACTTGAAGGCAGTTAGAGAAAAAAGTAATAAACATATATTAGTAAAAGTATTACTAAAACATATTAGATGCATTTATCTAGAAAATGTACTAAAATTTTAATTTTTTTATTAAAATTTGAAACTTTTAGAGCTTATTGAGTAAACATTATAAGAAATGTTACATTTTTTATGAGACTATTATTTAAATAACAAGACATAACTCAAAAAGTATTCATACAATAAGAAATATTTTAGTACATTCTCTAGAAAATAAATATCAGGTTCAGAAAGTTTTATAGAAATTCATTCGTAAATATTTTAAGTTATCAGACTCGCCATGATAGATTTTTAGTAATTTAAATGCCCACTTTTGGTAGATCAAAAGCCAACTTCTGGTTTTTAGCGCGTTTTTCACGTAGTGTAAAAAAAGCGCTATTAGGACGCAAATTTCGTCTTCGTCATCGTTCCATATTTTGTCGTACCTTTTTCTCAGCCAATAATTAACCGATTGACCTCGGGTTTTCGGCATTGGGTCGCATTTGTGCCCTCGATGAGCCGAATCATATTTAAATTTAATAATTAAAAAAAATTTGTTTTTAATTTTAATTAAACAAATTTTTTTTTTAAGTATAGTACACACTACTTTCTGTTAGTAAAAAGTTCATTAGTTGCATTATTGTAAAATACAACATGGGAAAAACGCGCTAAAATTACTTGGCCATGCCAATGATTGATATCTTGTTTTATTTTTACAGCGAGATTATTAGAGCAATATAGTGTTTTTCAGAGATGTAGTTTGTCTATGGTACTGAAATGCTTCTAATTCTAGATTTTCTTTGTGGTGAAAGCAAGAATTTTTCTTTGAAGACAGGAATTTAGATCTTTGAAAAGCTTCTATAAGGAACAGGAATATGAAATGCAATTTCATATCCCTGTTTCAATTGTTTGTTAATTGAGAAAAAGTGAAAAATTGAAAGATAATCCACACAAAAAAATGATATATTTGTACCCTGATTGCATTGTAAGACTTTGTATTACACCATTCTTCAAATTTTGTGTGTATATATACTATTTGTACACACACACAAAGCCCTCAAGCGTTTGAAAAAGAAATACGAACAGGAATTTTTTTTTAAATATGATTGAAATCCTTTTAAGATATATGAAACATTAATTAATGTAATAATAAAAAGCAAACATTTAGGTGGGGTTAATGTTCCACAATTATAAAATAAAAAATTACGTGAAAATTTAAAACTAAAATTAAAATTCTTCCATTTTCGCATTCTGTTAAGTATTATGCTTAGTTACTATATGCAATAAAAAATGTGCCTTTTTGAAACATTTTAAGCAAAAAAAATTGACGTCTTTATGTGGTACTGCATACATTGTGCTTATTGGAATAAGCACATACTGGAAGAAGATACTAGAAGCACTTTTCGTCCAGATGGCATTTTTAATGAATACGTTGTGAAAGCCAGATTAATTTGCGTTTCCATAATTACTTCGAAGTCTTTTGCCTAAATGCTAATCTATTTCCTCAGAAAGTGATGATGTGTTCTGGATACGAGCGTGTAGCTAGCAGACTAATCTGGAATGAGTCCAGTTTTAATTTTTAATAATAATTAAAAGAAGGATTGAAACTACACATACATAAATACACATAATATACAAAGTATTCTTTCATGAATATTACTTTATCAGTTTACTTGATTTTATTAAACAGGATAATTATTAAAGTAAAGATAAATTACTGATAATAATTGTGTTTTAATAATGGGATCGATGAAAAACTTCGAATTATTAAGAGGTAAAGAGAGAGAGAAAAAACTCCCAAAATACACGAAGAAAATTTTTTTTCTAACACATTTAAATTTGAAACTATGTAATCAAGCAACAATTGTACATATGTATAAAATTATTTTAAAGTATTTTAAAAAAGTACATATTATATACAGAAGTTAAAAATCCTGTATTAAAAGAAAACATTAAGGATAAAAAATAGCTATTAAAAGAATATATACTGTACATAATACATTTATTCTAACGAAAAAAATCTGTTACCTTTTTTGTTTTATGGCATTCAATCTAGTTTTGTCAATAGATTTTTCTTGAATAAATAAAGCTTGAAAAATGTCCGCATCAACACGATTTTGAAGGAAAAAGTTGCTTATAGTTTGTTTAGTGACACTTTAGCTTCTGTCAGAGTTATCGGAGTCAACTACGATGGTCATCAAAGAGATTAAGCAGAGCAAACAAGCAGAATCAATACAACACAAAATATGTAAGGTCCAACCTCTGTTTGCTACAGGACTCTACATGATAATGAGTGTTTGAATTGTCGAGGGTTTTAAAAGATCACTTCGAATTATCGTTTATTCTATTCCGGCCAGCCGCAGATTTTTTTTCGAAATATTGAGTGCACCAAAACATATTGTTTTAGTTCGAAATTTCAAGAGTTTTTTTAAGGGCTGAGCATATACTTCGAATTAACGAGAGATTCGTATTATCGAAGTTTTGAATTAGAGAGAGTTGACTGTATTTATTTATATACATTTCCACTTTGTAATGAATTAAAAAAATTACAATAAAAAAAAAAGAAATTCTTTGATGTGTTTGTTGTTTGTGAAAATTGTCGTTTGATTTATTATTGTTGGTTTGTGGTAATCATTCTTTTAAATTATTCTTCATTTAAAGGAGGTGATCTACCCGTCCCACCATTTTTAGAGATTGTGTTTCTGAACTTACTTTATAAATTAATATTGACAAGAAATTTTTTTTTAAATCAAGTAAATTGAATGAAAAATGTTTTTAATAGTCTGCAAAGGAAGCGGAAATGTTCTGTGGACATGTCTGTCGGTCTGTTTGTTTGTTCCGACTAATCTCGGAAACAGCTGGTACGATTTGAAAAATTCTTTCACCAGTGGAAAGCTACATTATTAGCGAGTAAAATAAGGTATAATTCATCTCTATATTCCTACGGGAACGGAAACTAAGTGGGTAAAACGTTTACGTTGCTTACTCCCCGCCAAGTTGGCGCAAAATTATGCATTTGGTCAATAATGGAAACTTTAATAAAATTTTCTTACATTTGTAACAAATAACTGAAAAATAAAGTAATTTAGCATCTTTACAAAAAAGCAATTTTTTAAATGGTTTTTTATTAAACTTCTAACGTTTATTACGTTGCGTTTGTTAAATGTCAAATTCAAACTTTGAGAAATATCGCCAAGTTGGCTAAGAAGTTCTCTATTCCAACAATCCCAGATATTTTAATGCAAATTTTCTCCCACTTTTAATCTATACAAATAAATAAAATTGAAGTGTCTGTTTGTAATTTCAAATTAGCAGCTTTTTACTTAATGCACTAAAAGTATATACGGTACTCATAACAAAAAAACCAATTTTTGTCTGTCTGTCTGTCTGTCTGTTTGTTCCGGCTAATCTCGGAAACGGCTGGTGCGATTTTAAAAATTCTTTCACTAATGGAAAGCTACATTAACGGGGAGTAACATAGGCTATATTTTATTCCCGTATTCTTACGGAAACGGCTGGTGCGATTTTAAAAATTCTTTCACTAATGGAAAGCTACATTAACGGGGAGTAACATAGGCTATATTTTATTCCCGTATTCTTACGGGAACGGAAACTATACGGGTGAACGTGAAACTGAATGCCAAGATGAACGCCAAGCTGAGCTAATGAAGTCGTTGTTTTGGTTACTGGCGACCGATGTTCTTCATGAGACATAATAGTGTTACGCGCACATGATAATACGCTGACACGTGCCATAATTTTTTTTTATGATAGTTTTATCTCACTGTTCAGTTAAGTAGAGCATCGGCTGTTTCGGATGCACTTTTAAAAATAATAAATCAAGGCTTCATAAGCAAAAGGCAATGCAAGAAACAAAAAATTGATAAGTTTTACGGTTAGTTTTAATCCTTTTTTTTTTTTTTTTTTTTACATTTTTAGTCACATTTAAACATTAGTTATTATAATCCCAATCTATATCAATACAAATAAATAAAATTGAAGTGTCTGTTTGTAATTTCAAATTAGCAGCAATTGTTTGCGGGGGCGGGGGTTTAAGGGGCGTTAGAAATTCCGATTTTTAAGTTATTAGACGTACAGTCTTGAAACTTAGTAAGTAGATTCCTCTCATAGGGTAGAGATACGCTACAAAATGGGTTTCGTGAAAATTGCCCCCAAGTGGCGTTGCGGGACTTAAGGGGCGTTATAGATAATTATTTCCATTTTTAAACTATTAGACGCGCAGTCTTTATATTTGATAAGTAGATTTCTTTTATAGAGTAGAGATCAGCTATAAGAAGGTTTTGTGAAAACAGACCTCTAAATGGCGTTGCGGGGGATTTAGTGGCGTACTAGATAAATATTTTCGTTTTTAAACTACTTCACCTCCCTGCTTGAAAATTGGTAGGAATGTTTCTTTCATGGAGTAAATATCCGCTACAAAACAGGTTTGGGAAAAATTGACCCCCAAGGGGTGTTAAGGGGTGTTAAGGGCAGATATAAATAATTATTTCTATTTTTAAACTATTAGACGCACAGTTTAAAATTTGGTAAGCAGATTCCTCTCATAGGATAGAGATACACTGCAAAATGTGTTTTGTGAAAATCGAACCCTAGGCCGCGTTGCGGGGGTTCAAGGGACGTTATTGATAATTTTTTTTTGCATTTTTAATTTATTGGACGCACAGTCTTCAAATTTTGCTAAGCAGATTCCTTTCATAGTGTGCAATTTCCCTACAAAATGGGTTTTGTGAAAACAGACCCAGATGTGGCGTTGCGGGGGCTCCAGTGGCGTTATAGATAATTATCCCCATTTTTAAACTATTAGATGTACAGTCTTGAAATTTGATAAGCAGATTCCTTTCGTAAAGTAGAGAACCGCTACAAAATGGGTTTCGCGAATATGAACTACCCAGTTTAATTTCGGGAGATTAAGAGGCGTAATTGATAAATATTTCCATTTTAAACTATTTGATCATCCTGCTTGAAAATTGGTAGGCATGTTCCTTTCATGGAATAGAGTTCCTCTAACAAAGAGTAAAACGAAAATTGACCCCCAAGGAGGATTGCGAGGGGTCAAGAGGAGTTACAGAAAAAAATTCCTGTTTTTAATTGTTAGACCCATATACTTGAAATTTGTTAAGCATGTTTCTTTTGTTGAATAGGGATCCACTAAGAATAAATTTTAAGCAAATCAAGTTCTGGGGGGGAGGGTGCAAGGGGTTACTGGGACGTATTGACGAATAAAATTACTTTTTTCGAGCTACGAGGACTATAATAATGAAATTTGGTTTGCATTTTTCTTTTGTTGAGTTGAAATCCGCTAAGAGCGGTTATTTTGGAAAACGGCTCTCAACGGGATTACCGGGATATTGATAGTAAAACTTTTTTTTTTCCTGTTAGATTTAGACTTGAAATTTGGCTTGCATGTTCAATTTACGGAGTAGAGATCCACCGAAAATTGGTTTTGCGGGAATCCACTTGGTTTTTGCGTTACGAAAGAGCAAACATCATTCTATGCTTCAATTTTAGAGATTTTTAGAAAACACAAATTAGATGAGTTCTGCCCCTTTTTTTTATCAACAGGTGACAGTTACAGGTATAAGTATATTTTTCAATACAATCGAATTCTCAATGCAGGACTTAGATATCAATAATTTATACATATATATAAGCAGTAAAAATTTATAAAACATCATGAAATTCCCAGCGAAGCGGGCGGGTAACAGCTAGTACAAAATAAAGTTTTAGCTAATTGCGCGCGTGATTTTGAAAATTCTATGCTAATATTAATTGACAGTTACATAAAAAGTTTTGATTTATGGAATATTTATTGCTTTGAATTTTTTACAATATTCATATTTTGCACAGAATTTTTCACTTATACTGAATCTAGATATCTTACATGGAGGTATTACTTTGAAGATATACTAGATATTACTATGGAGGAAGCCATACAATGTCACTCGCCGAATAAAATTAGGGAGCTTTACGCAATAATTATTTCATCTTCAGTCTTTCTAATCCACAAACCTTTTGGAATAAGTACAAAGACTACATGGCGGAAGATATTTTGTGCAAGCAAATATGTCTTTCAACGAAACGCAATAAAGGTTTTCAGAATGGTTGGGAAGATGCTACATGATTTTGGAATGATTAGTCCTAGACGTGTCGACAGAAATAGCTATGATAATGAAATTGCTTGAGAATTAAACTACGATTTTATAGCATTGCAACATCAAGTAAAAGAATTTATCCCTCAATTAACTCCAGAAGATAGTCACGTCCAACAAGTGTTACGCAAAATAGAAACCGGCAGAGGTGCACTCTTTTTTTCTCGACACCCCTGGAGGAACCGGAAAAACGTTTTTGCTAAACTTATTATTAACTAGCTTCTACCCGCGGCTCCCCTCGCGTTGAAGTCTTTAAATAACTGTCAAAGTCGTAATCCTTATCATTAGAAAGCAAATAATATAATATGGTAATTTTTTTATTGTTTGACTGGAATCAATAAAATTAAAAAATTCTAAAATTGAGCTCAGTTTAAAAAAACTGAAAACGTAATTTATTAGAATAATTAACAACAAAAATTCAATAACTCAAACTATTAATATTTTTAAAAATTGAAAGTATCTGCGTTTAATATATAATTCTGCTTTAAAAGAGCTCAAAACACAATATTATTCTAAGATGCTAATGTATATACCAAATTATATGTTCTTCCGAAATTTTCTTCATTTCCCTCCTCCCCCGCACGTCGTTTAAATTTTCAATGTTGATTTTATGAAAAATGTCATTGTTAGACGCCAATATTAATCTTGCGCGTAATCATTCCTCCCAATTTAAATTTTGTTGCAAGCCCCGGTAAATTTGAGCAATAAGATTTACATCATTTTCTTCTACATTACAAAATGCTCTGGAAGTAAAATTTAAGCTCCAGCATTTGCGTCCAAACATCCATAACCGTTTTTCAATTGCGTCTCTGCACAATGTTCCGAATCTACGTCATTATGAAGATGCACTCTCACATTCGTTTTCAGACTGAATTTTTCAACTTTTCCCCATAAGCGTGAATTCACCACCCAATATATAATAAAGCTACCATTCCTCTTATAATATCTGTACTATCTCGTAAATCCTGAAGAGTCCGATTTAACGCTTCTATAGCTTTCTTATGAGACATCGTACTTTCATCCCACACTAAAAACTTACATTGTGGGAGCATCCTGCCTTGAGAGCTATTTTTTCTGAAATTTCAGATGACTGAATCTTCAAATGCAAGATTAAGCGATAATTTTAAAACGGAATGTGCAGTACGACCGTTGGTCAGTAAAGTCGCGGCTATACCAGAAGAAGCCATAGCAACTGCTATTCTGGGTTTTTCTGATGGTCATTAATAAGTTTAGCAAAAACGTTTTCCCGGTTCCTCCAGGGGCGCCGAGAAAAAAGAGTGCACCACTGCCGGATTCTAGTTTGCAAGAAACAAACTAAGCCGTCTTTTATTCCAATAAAAATTCTTTATTCATCGAATAGCAAAAATCAAAATATTATCTACATTTTATCTTGTTGAGTAGTACATGAACTACTTGGCCAAACGATTATGGATTATTTAATTACATTTATTCTTGTTGAGTAGTTCACGCTCTACTTCGCCAAACGATTATGTATTATTTATTCTTATTGTAGACGTAACACACTCCCCCCCTTTGAGTCAATTATGACTTAAAGAAGACCATGAATTTAATAAGTCCAGTTTTTGAGGCGGTTTGATCTTCGTCCACACCTCTCAAACTTACAACTGTCCATAGCAGGAGTTACTTCGGTCAACTCTGGGTTAACTTCTTCATCAGTATAGGCTACTGGCACTTCAGACAAGCTCGATGGTTAAGGAATCCCTTCCATACCAACATCTGCAATTGGAAGTTCTTCAGGTTGTATTTCCAACGGAAATAACCTTTGAACAGGCCGAATTATCTCTGCATTACCATTTTTGAGCCAACAGTCCTAAATATTCCTTACGAAATCTACTTTTCAGATCCTTGAATAATTTGGCACGGAATCTCACTCTTCGATGAAATTTGGTAAAATCATTGAGATCCAAGTCTGTTACTTCAGCAGAGCTATTACTCATGAGAAACATAGCTGGAGTAATGGCGATCAAATCCTCTGAGTCCTCTGAAATATAAGTTAAGGGGCGAGAGTTTATAATTCTTTCACAGTCACAGCAGACTGTGAGTAACTCTTCGTAAGAGAGAATTGCTCTCCCCAAAGTACGTCTCAGAAGATCCTTGATGACTCTAATGAGCCTTTCCCACCATCCTCCCCACCAAGCTGCGTTGGGTGGGATGAACTTCCATTTTATGCTTTGAAGTTCAGACTCGCGTTGTATTTTACTCCAGTCTAGACCTTGTAATTCTGTAACAGAACCTCTAAAATTGGATCCATTGTTTGTATATATTGTCTTCGGTCTGCCCCTACGAGCTATGAACCGACGCAAGGAGAGCAAAAAACTTTCAGTAGACAAGGAGGTTACAATTTCAAGGTGTACGGCTCGGAAAACCGCACATGTAAATAAGACAATCCACACTTTATCACCATTTAGAAGGAAAAGGGGGCCGGCAAAGATCAATACCTATTACCTCGAATACTTTTGCATCCCTAACTCGGTCTTCAGGCAAGGCAACAGGCGCACTGGCAGCTGGTCCTGCGCTGTATCTTCTACACACGACACACTTTCTAATAATCTGTCTGACAGTTCTCCTCGATTTTAAAATCCAATATTTTCCCCTTATTATTGAAAACAGTTTTTGAGTACCAGCATGACAATTAGATTTGTGCAAGTACTCCACTAGTCGTGTGGTTAACGCACAATTTGCTGGAAGAAGGATGGGTGTTAAAAAGCAAGGATCATCCTTCCTTTCGGTAATTTTAGTCTTAACACGCAATAATCCCTCATTATCTTTAACTACATTGATTATAGGTACATTCTTTGGCTCAAGGAAACATTCCCTTTGAACAGTCCTTATAAGTATCTTTTCCGCATTCTCAAATTCTGAGTTGGATATTTCTCCCCCATTTCTATCCTCAGGACTCTTACGACAGTTAACAATGAATCTTTTTATCCATGCTACTAACCTGATTATAGAATGATAATTTGAAAATTTCTGTGCGTACCAAGGAAAGTTTTCTTTTACATTAACACTACACAATGTAACTTTTCTCCTTTCAGCATTTACCTCTTTAACCTCGCAGTCTATTTTTGTTATTGGCCAATCCCCTGGTTCTTCCCTTAACCAGGCGGGACCTTCAAACTATTTTAAATCTAACAATTGTTGCGGAGTGCAACCCCTTGAGAGTACATCTGCTGGGTTTGAAATTCCTGGGTCATGTCTCCAATTTTCGTGAGAGTCTACTTCATTTATCTCTCTGACTCGATAAGAAACAAATATTGACCATTCTCCTCGGTTCTTAATCCACCACAGTGCAACCATAGAATCTGTCCAAAATGTTGTTCTAAGGTGTGGTAGATCAAGTGCTGTCCGAACCGAAAGAGCTAGTCTTGCACCAATACTACAGGCTAGTAGTTCTAACCGCGGTATTGATATTGTTTTAATTGGTGCTACTCCTGTTTTGGCTCTTATCAGATGAACTTGAACACCATTATTGGTAACTGACCTAACAAAAATACAGGCGGCATAAGCGTTCTTAGACGCATCTACAAAAACATGCAACTCTGAATTTCCACTAACAATTATATATATCTTGGAATTTCTATCTTACTTAAACATGCCACTTCAAGTAACCATCTGGAAAACCTGTTATACATCCCTGGGGGTAGGGGGTCATCCCAGGCCAATTTAATTTTCCAGGCTTCTTGGAGCCAAATTTTTGGTAGTAAGGTGGCGGCAGATAAAATTCCAATAGGATCGTAGAACTGTTGCACAAATGACAAAATTGTTCTTTTTGTCGTATTACCCTTTTTTTTTTTTGAGGAATTTCATTTATTACCGAGCATCTAAGTGTATCAATATCTAAGTTCCATATTATACCCAGTAAGTCTGTATCTCCCGTACACTTAGAGACACCTGGACCATCGACATTACTCTCCACAGTTCCTCAAATTGAAACATCCCTTGCTTAAGACAGTTTTAGCACTAGAAATAAAGTTCCCTGCTTCCTGCTCAGTAAAAACACCACTAACACAATTATCGACATAAAATGAATGTTTGAGTTTAGAAATAATTTCCGTACACTCCAACGGAGAATGTTCAAGCAAATGATTCAAAGAAGCCGCCAATAAGAACGGACTTGAACAAACTCCAAAAACAACCCGACAGTGCCGATAAACCATTTCCCTATTATCCTCAAAAGGGTAGAAAAATCTTAAGAATTCTCTATGTTCAGGGGCTATATCTAACTGTAGGAAGGCCCTCTCAATGTCGGCTGATAAGCCAATCGGGTACAAACGGAATCGATCTAATATGTCTGGTATTAATTCTATCAAATTGGGACCTTTATGAAGCACATCGTTAAGCGAAGGCTTGCCCCCCTCCCTAGCAGTAGCATGAAAAATAGGGCGTATCTTAGTGGTCTTAGCTGGTGTCAGTACGGGTCTATGAGGCAGATAATACCCATCATTATTTATTTCATTATCTGGGATTCTTTCTATTATTCCTAGATTTTCCCATTCTTTGAAAACAGACACATAATCATCAAAACAGTTGGTTTCGATTATACCTTGGCATATTTTTTGGTGTCTCTTCCAAGTCATACTTTTGTTACTCGCCAAACTTTTTTCTATTTTAAACGGCAATTTTAACCGATACCTTCCGTTTGAAAGAATATTTAAATCATTTTTTTTTAACATTTATAAACCCCGTGCACCACCGAACGTATAACACGGGGGTAAACAACATAGACAGAAGAAAGGATTACAACACAAACATCCATGCCTTCTCCGGGATTCGAACCCAGTCCCTGCGGCACCGCAGTCAGCTTCACTGACCACTATACCGGATGGGCGGCTCTAAATCATTTTCAAACAATTTTATGTATTCGGAATTAAGTTTCCTTCCCTTTAAATTCTCTATCGGATCTCTTATTTCAATGGTTTCAAAACTCTACAATTCCTTAACATCTAAAGACAATATTTGATTGGACAACATATTCATGACAGACCTAGGATTCTGTTGCTCATTTATAGCAAGTAAGAACTTTGCTTTAGTAATTTTAGTATCTTTACCCATTAACGCAAAACCCAAATGTGTCTCTACCGCCGTTAAACCACATTCTAATTTAATGAGTTTCCCTGTATAAATCAATCCTAGTGCATCTGCTCCCAATAAGAGATCAATATCTGAGACGCGAGAACCCACATCCGGAACATAACTATTCTTCTTCTCTAGTTCAGAAATCAAATATTTATCTGTAATTTTTGGCAAAATGCCACAAATCTTTTCTTCCGATAATACTTCGAGCTCGCAGGAAAATTTGTCTTTTAGGCTTTTTATTTTTATATTATATTTAGAATGTTGTTTGGGACTTGATTTCCCCCCCCCCAAACAAACCATGTATTAAGGTTTGTTTCCCAATGGACCTCAAGCTTAACTGAGAAATGGCCCTTTGAGTTATGTATGAATTTTCTGAACCACTATCCAATAAACATCGCATGACCAGCTCCCTGTTGCCACTACTGACCTTTAGTGAAATCGTTTGCAAGTACACATATAAATTTTCTTGAGTTTGGTTCGAAAGAGTGTTACTTACAACATTTCCAATGTCTCTACTTTATTTAATTCTTCTTCTTTTTTAGGGCATAACAAAATGTGATGCCATTTATCATTACAGAACCCACAACGTAAATTTTTGTTTCGACAAAAACGGGCTGAATGTTTCTCTTTTAAACACTTGAAACATGCCTTAGATTTAATTATAACACTCTTTCTATTCACTAAAGACAGTTTTTTGGCAATGTAACATTCAGAACTCTTATGATTAAATTTACTACAAAATATACATTTTTAACTGGCCCCTCTTCCTTATCTGTGCTCACTAAATCTGTACTTGTAGGTGGAGTATTTACAACCTCATTTCGGTGACTTTGCTCCGTTTCATTTCTGGAAATATCACGTGATTTAAAACCAGATTTTGCCAACAAAACTCTTTGTTCACCTTCTTCTTCTAATCTGAGAAACTTTAACAACTGCGTTAATTTTTTACTATAAGATTCTTCTACAGTAGAAACAGGTGGATTTCTCAGCCAAATACGGAGTATGTCCTCAGGAATGCAGGATTTTACTAAGGGTAATAACATTGCTGCATACTTGTCTGACGTTATGTCGATGGATTCAAGCGACCTTAAATGAGACTCCAATTGATCGTAAAGTTGAGTTATTTCACCTTTAGATCTGGATGTGACATTCTTGATAACAAGCGACAGCAGTTCTCTGACGTAGAATTCGATTAATAATTCTTCGCGGCCAAATCTCATCCGTAAACTGTCGATGCACTTGTCGTAGTTTTCCGCTGTAGGAGGATATCCATCTACAAGATCTCGAACTCGTGTTCCGACCACCATACTTTGGATCAAATATTAGAACTTATCCTCTTTATGCAAGTTAACATCTTCATGAATGCGTTTGAACTGACTCCAAAATTTGAGCCATTCTTTAATGTCGCCATTGAATTTTACCAGTTCAATTTTCGGAAGTCGCACTTTCGTTTTTTGTGAAATATCTAATTCAGATGTACTTTCTTCTGACGGCGCTGATGCTTGTATCATTTTTTCTAAAATAGATGAATATTTACAGTGCCTATCTGTGTAGATTTCTGCTTCTTCGAAATCCTTTTCGAACGCCGTAGCAAATCTTCTTTGCTTAGGATAGCCGCCGAAACAATTTCTTGGCTTTCTTCTAATCTTGTAAATTTATCCTGAAGCAATTTTTGCAGTGCAATAAAATCATCGGTTGACGATTTCCCATGTTCGATTGCTTTTTCAATGTTGTTAGCACAAACTGTAAACGACTTCCGCAATGCTGTTCTTTTAGCTTTTTCGCTTTCCATTACGATTCGAAATGCGCGGACGCCAACTATTTTACGTATTTAAATTATGTTTTAAATTAATCTTACGGCACCAAGAAACAAACTAAGCCCTCATTTATTCCAATAAAAATTCTTTATTCATCGAACAGCAAAAATCAAAACATTATCTACATTTTATCTTGTTGAGTAGTACGATCCATAATAGCCAAACGATTATGGATTATTTAATTACATTTATTCTTGTTGAGTAGTTCACGCTCTACTTCGCCAAACGATTATGTATTATTTATTCTTATTGTAGACGTAACAATGATAATGATTACGACTTTGACAGTTATTTAAAGACGTCAACGCGAGCGGGGCCGCGGGTAAAAACTAGTTTCAAATATAATTAATTTATTGTCCTATGTGTTGAGGCAATGTGTATGTATTTCTCTTTTCATTTTAATTATTTACTGAAACAATGTGATCATTTTGTATGGTTTTACACGATGTTTCGTGTCACGTATCAAGCGTGTAAAAATAAAATTGGATGTAATATGAAATCTGTAAGGTGTAAGGAAAACAGGGGAAAAAGCATAATAAAATTTTTTTTAAATCCTAGTTACAGTCCAAGTAAGCCAGACTTGTTGACTGTAGGAAAAAATGGTACGATTTTTGTGAATTTCTTTACAATGTTTTCTTTATTTTTCTTAATTTAAACTTTAAAAACGACACTACGGTAGGGGATCTCCTAATTTCGCTCTCATTTTCAACAGGCCATCGCGCAAAGGATCACAACGTAATCAATAAAATTAACTGAAGGAAAAGAAACATACTTTAAAACCTCTTATATCGTGAGGCTGTTAGAATGACTACTTATTTGAAGCGTATTTTTGAGCGAAGAATTGCGCCCCACAGGGAAGCTGTTATACAAGGCAATTAATTAGTAACTGGGAGGGTGACAAAGGACTTTTGGCTCTTATGATCCATCTTTTCTCAGAAGACAAAACAGCTTTCGAACATTTGTTGGTGATGAATGATTTCCGGATTACATTTTCCAAATCCCGAGATTAGGATTGGACTATTTATTAAAAATATTTACACATTAGTATGGTTGAAATTGCATAATAAAACTGAAAATACAATTAAAAATTGGTTTAATATGGTTTAATATTATTTTTTATTGAAACAAAGCAAATCAAAACTTAATTAATCATTAAAAAAACAAATTAAAATAGTACATAATGAAATTTAAAAAGAATTTCTTCATTTCTTGCGTTTCTGTAAGTAAGCTTTTAAAAAACACAGCTCGTCCAGCAATTCACAGTTTAAACGGCCTCTTATTTTTGTTACAAATTGTTCTACCGAAGTAAATTCTCGTTCAGTAGTAGGATTCATCGTCATTAAATAGGAGTATGTTCTTTCCAAGTTGTCACCACGTCTCACTCCATTTTCAAAAAAATAAAGACATCTTTTTTTTAAAAATTTTTGTTGACATGTCTCAAATCTATTAGGTTGCATTGGTGCGTATACCTCTTTGATAACTTTATATATAGTTCTTCTACTACACTTACAGGTTTTTGTGTACAAATTGATTCTGTATTTTTAATCCGAGTGAATCAATTTCAAATGTTACCTGATTTGAAATAGAAGATCCAGTTTCATGAGCTGTTCGTAATACAGTGGAATTTGAAGACTCAAGACTTTCAAACAGGTCCGCTATTAATTTACGACATTTAATTGAAGAAGGAACTGGACACAAAATCTATTCCTGAGTTGTTGCTTATATTATTGTATAAATATCAAAGTAAAACACTTAGATCTGTGCCTACATATTTTTTCACTTATAGTACTTATAATTGCACAAAAAACTTTCATAAAAAATGTATTTTTTTAAAGAATTAAATTCTTTCTCTCTTAGATAATTTTGATGAGAAAAAAAAATTTAAAATATAATTCAAACAAAAATTAAAGTAGCTATTTTAATTCCAGAATTTCGGGATTGGGAGAAACACCGGGATCCCGGGGTTGCAAATCTTACTGTACGCATAGTAAGATCCTTTTCATATTTTGACTGAGAAGAAATGCAGTTACTTTATAACTTTTTTCCCTAATGTTTCTGATTTACATGGCATCCGTGGAATAAGGGTCACTATACTTGAATTTGAGTTCATCTATAAGCTTTCTAAGCATTTCGCTTGAAATACTTGTAGAGTTTGGGTATTTTCAAAAGTAACACATGCAATCTAATTAGGATCTTTGCCAAGTATGAGGAAAATTTCTATAATTTGTAAAGTTGTACTAGTCTAATTCAGCTGACAATAATAACCGACTCTTCAACGACCTATATATTCCAAGTCAATGTCTTATCAATGATAAGACTAATGGTCGAGAAACCATATTTAAATTTAAACACCGTTCAATTTCACTTACTGAGTAATTTCTTATAAACATGATTACTAAATGCTGGAGAATGCCACAAAACTGTCGAAAACCTTAGGGTCCTTGAGGAATATAGGTATTTATTTGATGTGCTATTAAATTAGTTCGTATGTATGCATTAAATTAGTTCTTTTCATTCTGTGGTTCTTAAATTGTGTTCCACGGAACCCCGGGGGTCCATAGCGCCTTTCTAGGGGGTCCGTGAAGGTCTCTCATTCATTTACACACTCTTAAAGGCCTTGTGGAAAAACTGAAATATGTGCCATCCTAGATTAGATAAATAAGATGTCCCCAATGAAAAAACTCTACTGGAACCTGTATTTCGATGAAGAATATTAATGCAGTTAGTATTAAATTTATAAGGGCTGAGGTCTTCTCTCAGCCCCACCTACAGGTGTGGGAGGAAGGGAAAGATGACTAGCCAAATTAGTTAACCAATCTTTTTATTGAACACACAGATTATCAACAGACAGAATTCTATAAATTCAAACCAGAAGAGATGTTCCCAATCTGAGCAATATGAGAGTAAACAACGAGAGACGCGAACTATGAGAACCCTAAATACCGACCCTTTTATATCAAGATCAAATACACTGCCTTAACTATCCGAGCTACAATTCAACCATATGACCAATCGTCACTTTGATTCTTTCCGCTGTCTAATTTCTGAAACGTACTAAAAATGGAATAATACCTGATCGGTGGCCATCTATCCTTCTCACCACTTTCTCTCCATCTCAATATCTCACAAGCTTGAAAACCTAGACTATATATATCCGACCTAATCTGAATAATCCCGTCTGCATATACAGAAGGTTGGTTGCGAGTAAACTCGAAGTGATAGACCAAAGTTTTCCCAAGGGGATTAAAGGAAGGACGTGGATAGATCCGTCACAAATTAGTATTTTGTAATATTTATTTAGATGTTTACTGTTTTATTAAAGGAATTATAATGTTGAAAAGTCTGCACAAGTAGCAAAGGCAGTCTTAGATTGAATCACTCAACCATGTGCTGAGAATGAGGGTGGGATGTTCAAAATCCTGGGGGTCCGCGATGTCAGGCTGATACATAAGAGAGGCACTGCGATCGAAAGTTTAAGAACCACTTCTCTAGGGAATAGGCCTTTGATAGCGTTATACGAATATAAAGCCTCTTTCTGGAAAGGAGCTGCGATTAATGTTAGTGAAGGAAACAATTTAAAATCAAATGAAGAAGGAAGTTCGTGATGGGGATTGTTGTCACACGGAGAGGGAGAAGCTGGTAGTGGAATCGCCGTAGTGCAAGTTGAAAGTATCCGATGGGACGTTCAAGGACCAGCATGTTTGTTGAGGATCGTCCATTGATAAGATTTAGATTCTAGAAAATTTGCATTGCTATTTAAACTGACTTGCTTCTATAGCTTAGGTCAAACTTAGATAGTGATTAGAAAGTCATAACAAAGTGTATATTTTAAGAAAATGTCTCATCCTCTTTGGTGAACCCTCACACTTCAGCGGGTGAGAGTTCATGACACTTATAAAAATCGAAACATGGGCCATATTTTATACTCAGAAAAAAAAAGGAATTTATTTTCAGAGAAACGTATAAAAGTATGTACCGTATTTACTCGAACCTAAGCCGCCTTATTTTTCCAGTGTTAATGCCACTGAAAATCGGGTGCGGCTTAGAATTGAAAGCAAACATTTGGTGTATGAAGAAAATTGATCCACTCCTTTCAAAAGGAAAAATGTAACCGTCCATTCTCTTTTCTTGCATCGATGACTTATCCCATTTCGCAGTTTATCTCAAGTATTCTGTCTATGCTAAACATCGTTGTCTGCACGTATTTAGGAAATTATTTTGCAAACGTTTTCTTTTAATCACCAAAACATCAAAGATATCGGTAACAGTGTCAAGACTTCACTATGACGCAAGTATGAAAAGGGAGGCAATTTTATATGCAGAAAAAAACTGAAACAAGGCATCAGAAACTGAAATTTATCACGGACGAAACAAATATACGTCGATGGCGTAAGCAAAATTATATAATTTTAGCTCGTAATTGTCCAAAAATCTTCAATAACTCTTTTACATTCTTCTACAACACATACCGTGTGGGAAAATGGGGACGCGGCACCAATTCCGGAGTCAGCTTTGCCAATGGGAGTGACGAATCATTTTCGAAACATGATACCGACAGTCAGAATAATTATTGGTTCATGTATGTATTTGAAAGTTTTTAAAACCGGTTAAATAAATAAATAATTAACTTCTTATTATATATTTCTCATTATTTATTTTTTTAATTCTTAAATTTCGGATAATAATGAACCATTTGCACATTTTTATATTTTTTCTCAAAAACGTGTAGAGAATTCGGGGTGTGGCTTAGAATCGACGACAACATTTTTTCCCAAAATAGCTTTGAGAATTTTGTATGCGGCTTAGATTCGAGTAAATACTGGTATATATTCCCTCTTTATGATATCATAATTAGAATATGATATCGTTATAAGGCAATTTATCTCTCTGAAAACAAGCTCCTAGTTTAAATCCTGTTTTCTAAAATTGAGCAAGAACAGTCCTAAATTATCGCTTTTTTAGCAAAAAAATTTTAAATAATAAAAATTGCTGTATTTTAATACAATCTATACTGTTCAAAATAAAATTATATAGGATTTCAAAAAATTTATAATAGTTATATTAGTATTATCAGGTATAATGTGTTCAAGGTTTTTTTAATGGCAACCGCAGCCTAATTTCAAATTTTTCCTAATTTTTTTTTTTTACTGTTGAAATAACCTTAAACTTATTCCTAAATTCACTGAAACAAATGAATAATAGAAGGCTGTTCTCTTCAATTTATCATTGCGAGAAGATAAAGTACTGATTGTGTGTTATAATTATATCTTTCTTCGTGTATCAGAGCGAGTAAGACACGTAATATTCGCACGTGTTCAAAAAGCGCATGATACTGATCTCTTGCGTAGCTAACTTCGTATTTTTACTCCTCTCATGAGAGTACACTGCACATAAATCCTGATTGTTCAATGAGAAAAGTATATGTAGATATTTTAAACACTTTGTTCGTGAGTCTCCTTATTGATTATTTTTGAATGAAAATGATAGGAAACGTTTTTATTTTTCGCCTCAGTATCATGGGCGTTGTTTGAAGTTCGAAAATCAAAGTCGTGGTTTGTCTGCAGAACAGACAAGAGGTGGGGGGGGGGGAGTATTTTTTAAACTGATTGGTTAAAAAATACATTAAAAAAAAATTTTTTTTTTCAAATAGAGACTGAAAAAATTTATCGCCAGTATATAACCCCCCCCCCCCCCACAATTATGCATAGTAAAAATGTGTACCAAAACTACCAGCTACGATATATCGAGTAGTGTGTGCTGAAATTTTAGATTGATTATATATCTCCATTTGAGTTAGGAATTATTACAAAGGGAATGAAAAAATTTATATAGTACAAAAAACATTATTAAATATCAGTTCTTATTATTAAAATTATAACTTAGACGATAGGATTATAACAAAACAGTTATATATATAAATGTACTCCAAAAATTAAATTTGTTGTTATTTCTGTGTATGATGAGCTTTAAAGCAAGAATCAACGCTAAGTTCTGGGTTGTTAGGACACACTGCACAAAAATATCTAGTCTCCGTACGGTTTTTTTTCTGCTTGTTCGATTGTTTTGTACTGTAGCGAACATTATTACGAAAGTTCAGCTACTTTAGAGAAGGAACCAGTTGATGACGTCAGAGACGAAAAGCTGATAGTGAGTGCAGGGGGACAAGGTTGTCCTGAAATCCATTTCCCTTACATTCCGAGAAGGACATTCCTGGAAAGGACATGCGCAGAGACCGGTTTGAGGGTCCCGGCTGAAAGCGATAGTGAAAAACGTGGTCTTGAGTGTAAGATGGTGTTTTAACATGTTTATGTAATTTAAGTTGCATATATATATATATATATATATATCTAGCCTGATTGTGTGTTTTCGTATCCAATACGCCACAGTACAAATCCGACATGGCTTTATAGACAACGGTTTTTTTCCCCTGTGGAAGGAAGATGTTCTAAGTAATGAAAATCAGTTGTATTTGCATATAGTAGCTACTTCTTCCTGCATTGCTACCGTCGCCATCAAATAAATGTATAATAATTGAATCCCTAAATTGACGCATCCTCGTCTTTTTATTCCCTCGGTTATAGAACATGTATGCATTCTGTAAGAAAACTAGGGTAGTGCGATTTTCTTGTACCACACACACACACACAATGAATTGGTTTTCCTATAAAGTCTGCTAATTATTACTTATATATCAGTCCATTTTTATTACTTTACAACTCTTTATAACTACCATCCCTTTAGGTTTTTTCTAGTGAGGATCATTACACAACTATATGAAAATCTGTCTTAAAATTAACACATCCGACTGTCACCAAATGAAATTAGGTCACGAGCTTGTAAAATCAGGTAAAATGAAAAGTAATTCTTTGTAAACGAAGATTTTTATTGAAAAAAAAAATCCACTGCGAGAAAACTCGTAAGTGGCACTCAGTTCAGAAATCTGATTCAGTGACACCAGCTACGAGTTATCTCGTAGTATTTTTTCTTTTTGATGTGTAACATCTTTCCTCTCGGTTGCTGGATATTTGTAGGAGTGATTTCGTGAATAGGGACGGAAATGTGTAACAGGAAGTTGGGGAAGCACGCGCTATTTAATTTGTCCAATCAGCGCGCTTGGTGGTGTAATGACTTCACTCAGCTTATAAATATAAAATTTATTAAAGTGAAGATCAACTAAAACAGAACACTCGTTCCAAGATCAGGTTCAGTCTCTGCATTCGTAGTAATATCCAAAGTCCTTCGCCGAGGATTATAATTGAAGAGGCAGGGTAATCGCGGCCAGTCTTTTGCTATCGCTGAAGAGATAATTCGCTGAATCGTTCAAGCTGGATCTTTAGAGAGGCCTCCAATCGGTTCTCCCGTCCGATCCCCCTTCAAAATCTTACGCCGCGCCTTTTAAAGACCAGGTTGCTCTCGGTCACTCTTTTCGGCTCCCTTTGTCCCTTGTCTGTCGGCTTCTCCAACGTGGGAAAATTCCTGATCCAAATGTTGGGTGCTGAACTGACCCCCCACCGTCGCCAAGGATGCGTGGGAACGGAAAATTCCACACAGGCCGGGGACATTCCACATGTCCACTCTCGGACTATGAGAAAAGGGTCGTGGGAACAGAGTTCACAGCCCATTATGGCCACCTTTTCCCAACAATTAAGGAAAAGAGCGCGACTACATCACAGTGGTGTCTCTTCACTACCCTCGCAGTGAAGTTCTGTTTTTTCAGGTGTGGATCGAGACAGCGCTATATGCACTCAGATAGTTTTTTTAATACAATGCTAGCGCCATCTGTTATGTAATATGGAAACTAAAATAATTGAATAATCCTATACTATTTTTGTATTGCTGTATTAGTCCAATGATTTTTTCTGAAGTTCTTATTCCATTTTATTTACATTTTGGATAATTTTTACTTTTGATTTCTTGTTATATTTTGCTTTATTTTATTAATTGTTTTACTATTTTATTATTGTTATATTTTGCTTTATTTTATTAATTGTATTACTATTTTATTATTGTTATTTTAATTAGTTAATTTGTTTTTCAATTTTCTGTAATCAACTTTTTTATACTTATTGTTTTCTTAAATGGAGACTGAGTTGAATGTACATACCAGAGACTAAATCTGCTCATTTTGTGCTCTCTAGTCTTCACTCGCCCTTTCCGTTTGAAAAGGCATTTAAAAAATGTTCATGCTCACCAACAGTGTGATTTAAATGGAGGGATTTTGAAGGAATTCAATACTTTCAGTTGTATATATTGTTGCATTTTAAAATTTAGTTTATAAATTTACACTGCAATAGTCTGAATTTTATACATTTATGTATAAATGTTTCCTATTAAAGTTTGCGTAATTTTATATTAAAATAAATAGAAAAAAATAGCTTAACATGATACAATATAAAAACTGAAGAAACAAAATACATTAAAAATAAATTAATTAAAGAGCTGACTTTTTTCTATTAAGTTAATGTTGAAAAGTATTTATTTTCTTTTTTTATTCCCTAATAAGCCCGCACACAATTAGCCCACATATAATTAAAAAAACACTTTGATCCCTATGAAAGAAATTGAGCTAATAGTTAAATTTTCAACACATTTTGTGATTTAAACAGTTTCATAACATATACCTAAAGAAAAGTGTTGCAATATCTATTTTGTAGACAAGCGGGACAAATGTTTTAATATAATTTTATTTTTTCAATTACATAAAAAACTAGTTGTCAATTATTTTTGAAAATGTTACTTTTTATTTTTTAAAATTTTTTAGTCCTTTAAAGTTATTTATGTTACTTAGATTATTGCAAAAAAAAGTTAGTAGGGATTTGAAAATCTATTCCCTTGTTGATTTTTAATAATTTTTCTAAGAAAACCTGGAAAAAACACAAAAATTTTTTTAAATAGTAACTTAAGCATTTTTTAAAAAATAACTAGAGATCTCAACCTTAAATCCACACTTAATTTTAAAGAACATACGTTTGGGAGTATATACAAAAAATTTCACGGCTCTGTGGTGAACAGAAAAAAAAAGCCTTAGGAATTAAAACTTTTATACCTTCAAAACTGAAATTCTAAGAAAAACGCATTTAAAATTTGTTAAGGCATAAAACAAAAACTTATAATGCCCGTAATTTTTAATATGTTATTTTCCAATGTATGTTCTACATTAAAATACTATTTTAATTAAAAATGACTGAAAATAATTTTTTTAATTCAACATATAATTTTGCAAAATATTGATAGCATTTGTTACGACAAGATTACTTAGCTTAATCATTTAACTATTGGCATAAATATGCAATTAAAATATGATATCCTGGTGATTATATTTGATTTCCATATATTGTAATGTATGTGTTGAAAAAAATAGCAATATTAACCTTTTGAAGACGGCGGTTTTGAGAGAAAAAGTTGCTTAAGGACGGCACTTTCAGCTATGTTGGCTACCCCCTTTTTGGTCATTGACAGATGCTACCATATAACGGCGGACAAAAGAAGCAAAATAGTAATTGGCCTCCCGCTGATCAATGGCGATTTTCACTGCTTAGAAAGTCCCTAAATACAAAGATTCTCCCTTTCTTAGGGAAACAGGTTTTCTTGAAAAATCCAATGTTAAAATTAGTGATGATTTCAGATCAAGAAATTTCGGGAAATTTATTTATTTTTACAAAAGAAATTTCCTTACAATTTAAACTATATTCCATCTGGAGATTTCTTTTTCAGTATTATTAAGAGCATTGAGAGAAATAGCGTAAAACAAAGATAACAATAAGAATCATTGCATAAAAAAAATTAAACGTTTATTTCGTTGTAGACAAAGGTGCAATAAACTAAACCAAATTTAATTGATTTTACTCAAGTAAAATGTATTTATATTTTGATAAAATATAAATATCATTTACTGATATTTCAGTAAATTCATAAAAATAGAGGAAATGTTATAAATTTATTTTTCATTACTTTAAATGCATGAATTTGATACACATAAACTTAATTTATGCTGGTGTTAAAACTTAAAATAATCAAAGTAGAAATAAGAAATAAATAGTAATATTCCTTATAAATTACAGGTAATTCTAATCAATAACATAAAAGAAAAAGCAAAGTGTGAGAGCTTATCTCTTTATGTCATAACGTAAAATTCAGATTTTCGATAATGAACTATTCTAAACTAGTTTATTACTCTGAAGATTTTAAAAGTTTTTAATAAAAATATCTGTTTTGAGAAATGTGCATAACTCTTTAATCAAGAAGATTAATACGTTACTTATGTGTAGTTTTAAAAACTTGATAAGATTTCGCAACTTGTGTATACCAATAGGCATACCGCTATAAATCAGCTATGATTTTTTGGAAACTGCATTGTTACTCAATTTATAATTGTTTTTCTCTTTCCGAAATGCTAGCAAAATGCATAATACTCTTAAGAAATTTCTTATATAATTTCCGTAAAGAAATGCTAGATTTGAAGCATAATTGTCATTTTTTATTCCTTCTGTAATTCATTCTATTTTGATACATAAGAATTCATAACACTTATTGAATCCTAAGTTTAAATCTGAATTTCATTAACAAACTCTTTTCAAACATTAAATTTTCATTTTCCTTTCATGCAATTCTTCCTATGCATGCTGTAAATTATGATAAATCATTTAATGAGTGAGTGAGTAAATGAATATTAATGTCACATTGTTCAGCTACTTGAGGGCTTTTGGTGACGAACCTCGTAATTTTGAACCGTGGTCAAGTGATAAATACGACACCTGAGTTAGCACTCCCTCTCTTAACTACCACACCAACGGGAGGACGTTTGAGCTCTCGACAGATTTAAAGTGCACCACTCCCCTACAACCTAGACCACTAGGCTACCGTGACTACAAAAATCATTTATTGTGTGTGGCAAATAAATGTAATAAATAACATAATCACCAAATGTTTTTTTTTTTTTTTGAAAAATGGTCGTGATTAGGGGTTTTATCATGTTGTAGAGCTGATACACATTAAATCAAAACTCTTACGATGCCATGGTGTGGAAATTAGAAGTGGGGGTTCTAGCTCGGTTATCGGTCTTGTTACTGGATCGTCATTTAAATTACGAGGTCCGTCTTATTACTTTGCCCCTTACTTGAAACCTTAATGAAACTTGTAAATGAAATATTAATAATTTATAAATTTACCTATGTGTCCCTTATAATAAATTACTTATATACACATAAGAAATTTAAAATTATATTTTTCCAACAATAATAAAATATTTTCATTAGTAAAAGAGAGGAAATGC
This sequence comes from Trichonephila clavata, assembly GCA_019973975.1. NCBI lineage: Eukaryota > Metazoa > Arthropoda > Arachnida > Araneae > Nephilidae > Trichonephila > Trichonephila clavata. The sequence goes on from BMAO01019287.1 coordinate 29,076, forward strand.
TTTGAATTTTTAGAATACTTGATAGTAAAACCGCAAACACAAACTGATAAAAAAGACAAAATATTATGACTACAAACATTTTTAAGTTGCCTAGAAGCTTCATGTATTTTAAACTTGTTTATATAAAAATAATATATTATTCTTATGTGTACGTTATTGTTTCTTTAGCTAGTAATGACAGCAAACAGGGGCTTCTTATTTTTTTTTTCACCTTTCGTACAAAAAAATTAGATCCTTAGCCTTCGGATTATCCTTACTTTTTATTCAAAATTTCAAAATAATTGCATAATATTGCTTAAGTTATAAGATTACTGTTCTGATTTTTGTACGATAATGGACTGATTTTTGTATGTGATTTTGTGCATAAGATAGAGCCAACACATTCCTACGAAGTCAACTCTTTTGATCAACATTCAAAATAATTACAAAAATCTTTTCTTCTCAAAGCACAGACTCCTCAGTCGGGTTACAGATTGTAACAATTTTTCTGTTACTTTCTTTGACTTTCTTCAAAAAGAAGGAAGTCTTTATTTTCAAATATATCTCTTTTTTACTCCCTCCCCATGCTTTGTTTGGACAGTCCCCTACTGGGTCTTTTTCACCTTATCTCTCAAAATCTAACACAATATCAGTTCTCCAAACGGTTAGATTCATTCTCTTGATAACTCTCGTAAAGTAGAAGTGGGGCTTCTTTTAAGTTGTTCGCATAGTTTCTATTTATCCTATGTCCAACAATTTACTAGAAAAGGAAATGCATTTTCTAATGCTTTATTTCGACAAGAAGAAGAATAAAGGAAGAATAGTTTTCAGGGTACTTGAAAGCAATCTGGAAGATTTACAAGAAGGCAGATGTGAATTTCTAAGTTTTATTGCACCAAAAAGGCATATGGTAATCAATAACGACCAAAACCTGAAGGAATCAACAATAATCAAGAGGGAGAAGCATTATTTGTCCATATAAAAGCTTTTACAACTTGCTTTTCGTGCTCATTTACGAGAGCCACGTGACTGTATTCAGAGTTTCAAACGTTCAATAGCCTGAGAGCACACCCCAACACTCCTTTCTTGACTATGTATGATACTACAAAGAGTGATTGACTAATAAATAAACGGGGGGGAAAAAAGAAAACGAACAGGGTTTTTTTTACTTCATTATAACTATCTTTTAGACTACGTTCTGATTATATTTATTTTTAAGATGGATTTTAGAGCATTTTGCAAAAATTTTCGTATTATTATTATAAAGAAAACTTACTTTATTTTTTTAAAAAAAAACTTATTTTAAGTTTTAAAAATCACGAAATCCAACACTATAGAGCTTTCAAAGTATAATATATAACAAAATCAAAAATTTCATTCTTGCTTCTATGGTTTTTGTATAAATCGGGACGTTTTTCTTATGCTGAAGAACTCGTAATATTCGTTTTCAACAAATTTGAAAGAAAAAAATATCGGAATTGATAGTTCTTGTTTCGAAGACACAACTTTTATACATCAACTGTCATAATAAAAAATCTCGAAGTTAGTATCTTGCATTTTATAAAAAAATTCGAAATACTGAAATGAATAGTTTTAAAAACCTATAACAAATATTTCTATAATTTTTTTGTTGCAAATATATTTTCTTTTTCGTTTTTTGTTGTTTATACACGATTAAAAAATAGGTTTTTTTGGGGGGGGGGATATTTCGATATAAAATTTTAAAGAATTGAAAAATGGTCATGTAAGCATTCAGTTTTTTTGCATTTTTAAAGTTTAAATTCTTCAATTTTAAGTTTCAACTATTATATATCAACCGTTACAATAAGTAAAATTTGAAAGGTATTTCTTGTATTTCACAAATGTATTCGCAAAACTAAAACGTATAATTTTAAAAGTTTATTGCAAAAATCTGTAAGACTCATCTATTTTCACGAAATAAATAATACGAATTAAATATTGTAGAACAAATTACCTTTTGAAAACTTTTTTAAGAATCTCGATTAGTGCTAATAAATTAAGTATCTATTCAAGCAGTCATAGTATATTATATTTTCCAAGCCTTATTTTATTCAAATATTTTTTAGTTTGTGTTCAATTTTTGAGTTTTTTGCTATTTGAACAGGAATAAAAAAAGATTTGACAATGATTTAATTCTTCAAAGAAAGAATGCAAATAATTTTCATACAAGAATTAGTTGGGTATGCCGTTTCAAAACATAAATTTATTAGTTTTTAATAATCTAAAAAAAAAGATAAATAATTAAATAAATTATTTATTAAGAAATTATTTTTCTGCTCAATTTTACAAAAAGAAATTGGAATTGTTCAATATATATGATAAGAAAAACTTCAATATAATAATTGTAACACCTTCTTCCTGCGTAAGATTAAATCTGCTAGTGAGGGATAGTCATAAGAGGGAAAAAGAGGGAATTCTAGACTAGTGGGAAAGAGAGGGAACTATCCTCCCCCCTATCTGAATACAAAAGAGACCGGTCAAGTGATTGATGTTCCTGGATTTTTATAGACCCTACGGTGATCTGAACGCTGTTAAAGGGGGGAAAGAAGAACTTGGTCGCTACTCCGACCAGCACCGTCCTTTAAAGGGCTGTTCTTTTTGGTGGCACTATCGACCAGTCGTCCTCTAAAGGTTAATGCATGTACATTATATTATATTGAAAGTTATTCTTAAAAGGTACTTTTAAAAAACTACTTGATAAGTTGACATATTACTTAATTCTTTTGAAAAAAAGAACAGAATTTAAATCTAGCTGAATTAATTTACATGCTATATAAAAATTTAGGTTATTTTTCTAATATTCTATGCTTTAATTTTTCTTCACGCAAAGCAAAAGTGTAGATATTTTAATGAAAGTTACAAAATCCAATATATTTGGCTTTTTCAGTCATATTTATTTTAAAATGCAATAAATTATTTTTCATTAATAAATTAATGGCAGATTAAACTGAGGTTTTAAAAATAATCATGACATATATTCACAAAAATTAATAATATTTTGCACAACAGATGGCACTTGCATTGCATTAAAAAAAACTATCTGAGTGCATATAGCGCTGTCTGGATCCACTCCTGTTCTTTCTTCATTCGGGAGGGGCTCCTCCCCCCTTCCCCCTGCTTTCTTGGCCGTAGGATCTTTGTGTTTGTTTTATTTTCTCACTTCAGGATCAGAGAAGTAGCTAAGTCCTTTAGCTGGATTTTGCAAAGATATATCCACGTGGGGTCCAATTCTAGTAGCCATCAAGCCTCAAGCCTTTTTAACACGCTTTTATAAGTTTCACTTGCATGTAACGGAATTTTAGAACTCGATTTTAACCCACTTAAAAAGATCGGATTCATTCGAAATTTCGCACACTTGTCAAGGACCGATGACAATACAATAATTTCATAATTTTGTTTCATTGTCCTTTTCAGGATCGTCAGAAATAAGGTAAATCAGATTTGGCTACGATTCCATATAACACCTTCAGATTTGGCGACTTATTGCATATACAGTTTTCAAATTTGGCAACTAACTGCATATACCATTTTCAGATTTGGCGACAAATTTCATACATCATTTCCAGATTTGGCGACTAATTTCAGGTTTAGCAACTAAAAGAATAAGGTGTAACCCTAAGGCAAGTGTTTTGAATTTAAGGCTAATATATGCAAGTATAAAATACACTTGCGGTTAATAGAAATAAAATTTTAAAAAAGTGTTCTGTCTCTGAGAAAGGGGAGGGTGGGTAGGTGTTAGCAATTTTTTACCATAATATAAACATTTTTCTGAAAATGAAAATAAATAAAAAAAAAAAAGGCTCGTGCATGTGAAAAAAATAATTTTCGTTCTAACTGCTAAATATTTTTTATTTTTATAAAGCAATACATTTAGAATTGATGATACGAATTAACATGAACACGTTTAAAAGGTGAAAAAACGATTGACACTTAATATTACCATGTTTTTATTAACTCGCTTTCTTTAATGTTTGTCCGGGTGGAATTTTGTAATTGATTTTAAACTGTGTGACTTTCCGAGGAGTTTGAGCCTTGAAATTTGGACCATAGCTCAGAAGTGGATGACAACGCATGAAAATGTGAAAAAAGAAAACAAAAACGAAAAGGAGGAATTTTATAATTTTTAGTCCGTAAGAAAAACATGGTACATTAAGAAATATTTTAATTCGAACTTTTTGTTCTTTACACACTTTTATTTGTTTGACCCGTTCAAAAGAGACGGAATCTAATATAACGATACGGGACTCATCCGAGGCCTCGTAAACAGAGAGAATAAATACACTTCAGAACCGTTAATTAATATCCATTGAAGAGCAAGACTAATTCCACAGCCACGTAATTCCAGCTTCAAATATCAAACTCAAGGATAAATTCAACAATGAATAAATGATAGTTTAAAAAACTAAAAAACACGCTTTTATTGTAGTTCGAACTAAAAAATGAAAAATATATTATAGTTTGAAAAAAACTAAAAAACACGCTTTTATACTGAATCGAACTAAAAAGTAAAAAAATAATTCTTATTAAAGAATAAAATGATTAACGAGAAAATGAATGTCATTGGGGTAAAAGCGTGGGGTGTTCTATAAATGTATCAATTGTTATAATTTCTAAATTCTATTCCGAAAAGCTGAATTAGTGTAAAAATGTAGTACAAAGCACCCCACGCTTTTACCACAATGACATTCATTTTCTCGTATAATCATTTTATTCTTTAATAAGAATTATTTTTTTACTTTTTAGTTCAATGCAGTGTAAAAGCGTGTTTTTTAGTTTTTTTCAAACTATAATTTTTTATATTGTTAAATTTAGTATTTCAAAATATTCTAATTTAAAAACTCGGTTTCGTTTGCGCTTGATTTAATTTTCGGTTTAAACTTCTTGACTCGGTTAATTTAACTCGGTTAATAACTTTAAACTCGGTTTAATTTTCTTGATTCTAAACCCACTTCGCACATACCTACAAGTCTTATCAGACTTGACCAAGGATAAATTTGCGATCCTTAAGGCCTTATCACACGTACACGTTTGTGCAATTTTTGGTCCAATTCGTGCAATTGTTACTCCGTTGCCATAGCTATGGTTTTTGAACAACTTTTTGCCAGTGAGCAGAGAAAGTTCCTCTAAATGAAAGTTGCTTGAAATTCCAGCCAATGGGGTTCTTCGGCGCCCTACGTCATAAACAAAATGGCGGTAACGGTGGTAGCTTCGCATCGGATATGGCGTATAATATTTTAATGGTGTACAATATTTTAACGGCGTATAATATTTTAAACAGAATGATTCTCCATTTCTGCTTACGCTCCATTGTCAAAGTCTGAGGGCTCACCAAACAGATTTCGACGTTATTTCACAAAATTGTTCGTTACTCATGTAGGCAGAGACGTGGTTAGATAATGACGAACGTGTTTCAATACCTGACATCGATTGCTGCGTACAATTTAAACGACCGGGCCACAGAGCAGCTGGTAATGCGATCTATCGCAAACAGAACAACTCACATGTTGTGGCTCCTCTCATTTGGATATTACTTATCGTCAAACAAGTGGATTGGGTATTGTTGTTTAAGATATTGGGGACATATGTGCAGCAGAATGCTTATTTGAAAATGGACAAACAGTGATTTTTCCGAATCAAACGGTCCAAAAAAT
>BMAO01019288.1:0-26951 GCA_019973975.1 Trichonephila clavata
GCGGACCGTCCCAAAAGGCCTCGTGTTGCTGAACAGTGGACGTTAATATTCACTCAACTTCACAAATTCAGCACTTCCAATATTATTTTCCGAAATTACTTTTATTTCTTTGTTTCTTTCCTCTCCGCTTAGCCCTGCGTTGCATGGGCTTTTACCGACTGAATAACTTCACCCTCATAGAAATTTCGTGTTTCCCTCAGGCCGATAGCACTTGTGTGTGCGTGCGTGCGATGTGAGTGATTTCTTTAACAATCTCATAAAAACTCCCTTTTTCGAAATTTGTTCTTGCGTTGGTGTGGTGTGGTAATTATTAAAGGTGGGTGAAAAGCTCATGTGTCGTCCTCGTCACTTGAGCATGGTTGAAAATTTCGAGGTCCGTCACCAAAAACCCTCGAATAGGCAAACAGTGCGAATTTTAAAAATCACCCACTCACTCTCCAATTCTTTCGTTTTACCGAGTGAATAACTTCATCCCCATTGGAAATTTCGTGTTTCCCTCAGGCCGATAGCACTTGTGTGTGTGTGTGTGTGTATGCGCGCGATGTGAGTGATTTCTTTAACTACGTCATAAAAACTTCTTTTTCGAAATTTGTTCTTGCGTTGGTGTGATGTGGTAATTATAAAAGATGGGTTAATGCTCAGGTGTCGTCCTCGTCACTTGAGCATGGTTGAAAATGTCGAGGTCCGTCACCAAAAACCCTTGAATAGGCAAACAGTTCGAATTTAAAAATCACCCACTCACTTTCCAATTCTTTCCTTTTCCTGAGTGAATAATTTCATCCCCATGGAAATTTCGTGTTTCCTTCAGGCCGATAGCACTTGTGTGTGTGTGTGTATGTGCGCGATGTGAGTGATTTCTCTAACTATGTCATAAAAAATCCCTTTTTCGAAATTTGTTCTTGCGTTGGTGTGGTGTGGTAATTATTAAAGATGGGTGAAAGCTCAGGTGTCGTCCTCGTCACTTGAGAATGGTTAAAAATTTCGAGGTCCGTCACCAAAAATTCTCGAATAGGCAAACAGGGTGAATTTTAAAATCACCCACTCACTTCAACGATATTGATTCATATGAGAAAAAATCATAAAATATGCAAAACATCATTGTTTTGTAAAAAAAAAAAAAAGTTGTTTTTTTCCTATAAAATTCTTTAACGAAATATAGTTTTTGGCATTTTATTTTTTTAATCATTGATTCTAAATGATCAATGACTTTTTTAAAAATCATTTTCATTTAAATGCATCGATATTTATTCATTTTAGAAGAAATCATAAAATAGGCAAAGTATTATTATTTTGGAAAAAAAATCCGAATCGTGACAAATAAATGATGTTTGGTATTTAATTTATTCAATCACTGATATTAAAAGAGCAAAGTATGAATCCTTTTAGTTCAGATGGTTTACTTATCATAGTTATAAGAAATCCTTATACGTAACGATTGAAAAATTTCGATTAATGATTTACAGAAAACAATTCTTTTTTACTTAAAAAAATGTATATTTAAAGCAACAAAGAAAACGTTCTGATATAATATATTACGAAAAACCAAGCATATAAGGCGAAACAGGTCAAAAGTCATTGGCGCAAAGCTAATTTTCGACGCCAATGTATGTTTGGCTAAATGTAAAATCGCGTATTTTGAATTATTTTAAAGATCATTACCTTCATTTTAAGGGCATAATTTTTACGTTAATGCTCTCAAACATCACCAGCTATTTGCAAAAATAACGTACTTTGAAATAAAAAATGTACAAATTACTACTTTTTAATTTATTTCTCAGAAAAACATAAGTTTACGAAAATCACAAAATGTTTTTTAAAATCCGTAATTTTGAAGAAATTTTTTCAATCTTCGTATATGTTACGGATAATATTACTGTACACACGGAAAAAAAGTTTTGTGAGATTATCTTCATAAATGACGAAGTTATTCAATGTGAAGTAAAAATTAAGACTACTTTTTAAAAATTCTTTAAAAAAAAAGTTTTGGAAATTTTATTTTTTAAATAAATGGATCTAAAAGAGAAAGGCTTGAAGTTAATTAGTGTAGAATATCGATTTAATAACACGAAAAGTAATTCATACCCAACGATTTAGAAATAATTTTCATAAAAACGCATCAGTTTTAACACTATTTTAAAAAATTCGAAAAAAATAGAAAATATCGTTATTTTACAAAAAAAATTACACCGTGTCGTGGCGAAATAAATGATCTTTCCGATTCTGTAATTATTTTTTGTCTAATTTCGACACCGAAAATCGGATGACAATTTTAATATGGTGGAAAACGTAAGATTACCGCTCGGCCGAAACGGAAGGGAAGTTCCGCCAAGTAAGCAACCGGCAGGAGTAAAACAATTCGGCGTTTTAAGGTTTTTAATTAATATCTTTTTAACTAATTACAATATCGGAATATAAATAGGCAATACGGCTTCCCCGGAAAATTCCCGATCTTTTGGTACCTTCCGCGACTTTCTGCGTGGTGCTGTTCGTGAGAAGATAGACGCACATAGATAGATAGATAGATAGATAGATAGATAGATAGATACATACATACATACGTTTGTTTACCTTCGAATTTTAATAGTGTAGACTAGCTTTCATGGCCCGGCGTTGCACGGGCTTATACCGAGGGTATAACTTAATACCCATGTTAATTTCTTCCTTTTATTCTAACGCCAACACTTTTGTGGGGTTTCACGCGTACGATGTGAGTGCATGTCCCGTGAGTGCGTGTCATGGCTTTGTTGCTTAACATTTTCCCTTCTCTTAACAAATTCTCGATCCTAGTACCACTGAAGACCCGCAGTGTAGGGTAGCGATGCACGTAAAATCTGTCGAGAGCTCAAACGTCCACCCGCTGGTGTGCTGTGGTAGTTAGGAGAGGGGGTGCCAGCTCAGGTGTCGTCCGCGTCACTTGACGATGGTTCAAAATTACGTGAACCGTCCCCAAAAGGCCTCGTGTAGCTGAACAGTATGACGTTAATATTCACTCAATCTTCACAAATTCAGCACTTCCAATATTATTTTCCGAAATTACTTTGATTTCTTTGTTTCTTTCCTCTCCGCTTAGCCCGGCGTTGCACGGGCTTTTACCGAGTGAATAACTTCACCCTCATGGAAATTTCGTGTTTCCCTCAGGCCGATAGCACCTGTGTGTGTGGGGGGTGTGCGTGCGTGCGGTGTGAGTGATTTCTTTAACAATGTCATAAAAACTCCCCTTTTCGAAATTTGTTCTTGCGTTGGTGTGGTGTGGTAATTATTAAAGATGGGTGAAAGCTCAGGTGTCGTCCTCGTCACTTGAGCATGGTTGAAAATTTCGAGGTCCGTCACCAAAAACCCTTGAATAGGCAAACAATGCGAATTTAAAAATCACCCACTCACTTTCAATTCTTTCCTTTGCCTGAGTGAATAATTTCATCCCCATGGAAATTTCGTGTTTTTCCCTCAGGCCGATAGCACTTGTGTGTGTGGGTGTATGCGCGCGATGTGAGTGATTTCTTTAACTATGTCATAAAAACTCCCTTTTCCGAAATTTGTTCTTGCGTTGGTGTGGTGTGGTAATTATTAAAGATGGGTGAAACCTCAGTTGTCGTCCTCGTCACTTGAGAATGGTTAAAAATTTCGAGGTCCGTCACCAAAAATTCTCGAATAGGCAAACAGGGTGAATTTTAAAATCACCCACTCACTTCAACGATATTGATTCATATGAGAAAAACTCATAAAATATGCAAAACATCATTGTTTTGTAAAAAAAAAAGTTGTTTTTTTTCCTATAAAATTCTTTTTTTTTGGCATTTTATTTTTTTAATCATTGATTCTAAATGATCAATGACTTTTTTAAAAATAATTTTCATTTAAATGCATCGATATTTATTCATTTTAGAAGAAATCATAAAATAGGCAAAGTATTATTATTTTGGAAAAAAAATCCGCATCGTGACAAATAAATGATGTTTGGTATTTAATTTATTCAATCACTGATATTAAAAGAGCAAAGTATGAATCTTTTTAGTTCAGATGGTTTACTTATCATAGTTATAAGAAATCCTTATACGTAACGATTGAAAATTTTCGATTAATGATTTACAGAAAACAATTCTTTTTTACTTAAAAAAATGTATATTTAAAGCAACAAAGAAAACGTTCTGATATAATATATTACGAAAAACCAAGCATATTCATTATTTTAACAATAATTATTTTCTTAGAGCTAAAAATAATACAAAGGGTTTGTGTGTATGTGTGGTATTTTCATTTGCCAATGAATCCTTATATACTGGTAGCTAAAGTATAGTCCAGAAAACTATAATCTATCGTTTTATCCAGAAAAAAACAGATTATACAGTGTTGTCATTACATAATTAATCTAGTAATGAATAACGGAAAAAATATTGCAACAGCAAGTTTGACCTTGGCCGCTGAGCGTTAAACAGAGGGGAAAAAATAATAATAATGATTCTCGCGCATGCGCAAAGCCTTTAGAATGTCTTTAAATTAGGAGAAAAAATTTAATACAAGTATGAAAAGATCGACCGGCGGGTTTCTGCGAGGCGTACACCCTCCTTCGTTTTGACCACGCACGGTAGTGCTGCAGTTATAGTCTTGAGTGTAGCGGGAGCTCTGCGCACCCTGCCACAAGCGCAGTTAACCAATGTTTGGTGTAAAATCGCGTATTTTAAATTATTTTAAAAATCATTACCTTCATTTTAAGAGCATAATTTTTACGTTAATGCTCTCAAACATCACCAGCTATTTGCAAAAATAACGTACTTTGAAATAAAAAATGTAGAAATTACTACTTTTTAATTTATTTCTCAGAAAAACATAAGTTTACGAAAATCACAAAATGTTTTTTAAAATCCGTAATTTTAAAGCAATTTTTTCAATCTTCGTATATGTTACGGATAATATTACTGTACACACGGAAAAAAGGTTTTGTGAGATTACCTTCATAAATGACGAAGTTATTCAATGTTAAGTAAAAATTAAGACTACTTTTTAAAAATTCTATAAAAAAAAAGTTTTGGGAATTTTATTTTTTAAATGAATGGATCTAAAAGAGAAAGGCTTGAAGTTAATTAGTGTAGAATATCGATTTAATAACACGAAAAGTAATTCATACCCAACGATTTAGAAATAATTTTCATAAAAACGCATCAGTTTTAACACTATTTTAAAAAATTCGAAAAAAATAGAAAATATCGTTATTTTACAAAAAAAATTACACCGTGTTGTGGCGAAATAAATGATCTTTCCGATTCTGTAATTATGTTTTGTCTAATTTCGACACCGAAAATCGGATGACAATTTTAATATGGTGGAAAACGTAAGATTACCGCTCGGCCGAAACGGAAGGGAAGTTCCGCCAAGTAAGCAACCGGCAGGAGTAAAATAATTCGGCGTTTTAAGGTTTTTAATTAATATCTTTTTAACTAATTACAATATCGGAATATAAATAGGCAATACGGCTTCCCCGGAAAATTCCCGATCTTTTGGTACCTTCCGCGACTTTCTGCGTGGTGCTGTTCGTGAGAAGATAGACGCACATAGATAGATAGATAGATAGATAGATAGATAGATAGATACATACATACGTTTGTTTACCTTCGAATTTTAATAGTGTAGATAAGATAGAAATAAAATTTAAGCACCATTTTAAAAAAAGTTCAAGTTTTAAAATAACATTAAAACTCAAAAATCGAAACTTTTGACGAAAATGACGTTTTGAAGGTGTACGGATACCTTAAATGAAAGAAATACAGTTTTCTTACTTTTCTGATAAACAAGAAGTACACATAAAATTTATAATTATCAATTTTTAAATTGCTTGAAGGACGGTAGAAAAAGGGCTCAATATGTGTGTGTATTCATTTCTCACTTCTAAAAAAACTTTTGTAGTATTTTACATCCAAGAAAATAAAATGTGTCGCACAAGGAAGAGTATTTCTACATAGTTCTAATAAATAAAAAGGTTTGTGTTACATTGTATTATTACAAGAGCAAAAGCGTTTTGCTTTCTTTTTTAAAAAACAAATACAGCTGCTTTGTTTTATGTCAAAATAGGTACCAATATGAAAACTTTGAATTTGTCTTTATAAAACTCAATGGTGGGATTCTACAGAGAATGATTAGTTTCGAATTACTATTAGTCCAATCTGTTATCATAAGGCATTGAGAAGAGTAGATTTTCTTGACACACCACGCACACCATTTAAGGAAATGAGGATCCAGAGGCTAAATGGAAAGGTTTTATCCATCTCAGCAGAGTATGTAACTATAACTTCAAGTGTCTTTTGATAGTAAATACCTTTTAAAATTAGTAATTAGAAATTAGTTTATTTTTAAAATGCTCTCGTTCCCTTTCAAAGGAGAGAAGAAGCACCTGCCATCAAATATCCTGATAAAATTATTACGACTAGTTAGTATTCTAAACAAGTTCGAATGTGTGAATATAACAATTTATTTTTCCTCTTTTCTAACGTGATTCATTATTAGTAAATTAAATACACACTGAATTCAATTGATATGAAATTTCTAACATTGTTACAGTAATTAACTAGAAAAAAAAATACAACTCTTTGTTCAAAATAGCTTTTTCTCCTGAGATTGCTCACACACATGCTATTTCATTTTGGTAGTTTGAAGGTTTTTGCTAAATTTTTTTAAGACTGTAAAGTCTGAAATTGGGAACAAAGGGAAAGTAATTTAATAAAAGGAGCTGAATAAAAATGATGCTTTGAATAATTAAAATATAACTAAAATGCAAACTTTTCAGTCAGGATTCAAGACACTTCGTATAAATTTTAGAAAATTGTAATTTAGAGTATAATAATTCGAAGAACTACAAATAATTATTTAAAATATTCAAAATATTTTCTGCTTATAAATTCATATTTAATTGATGTTTTTTAAACTAATTTAGAATTTAGTACAATTGTTGAAGAGTTTTCTAAACTGTTTCAAGAGAATTAAAAATTAAAAAAAATGTCTTATAAATTGCCAGAGGATCATTATGAATAGATGTGATCATATATAGAAACTTTATTTTAAACATGCAGACCAAAATGTATCGAAATTCAACCTACGACTTTAGAAGCAAATTAACGAAATCAGTTTCTTCGAATTTTCTCAAGCATTCCACTTCTTCAAAAACAGTAATTAATGTCGACAAGATTCTGTAAAATAAATGAATGTTCATAACGTTAAACATCCTTTTCTGTAGCCTCTCTTTAGAATATTAGGAAAGTTGGTTTGGCTAGCAAAAGGCAAAATCCGCCAGTGACAAGATTAAAGTTTCATCACAGAAAAATACATCGGAGCGTGAAAACTACTCTCCATTAGTGGAAGCCTGCTCCCCCAAACTAAAGTCGTTACCCTCATCATTCGAAAAGAGAACGATTTTGTACAAAGTGTTTCCGAAAGAAAGATTTTAGTGATTTGTATCCGTATACCTAAATGATATGCTTTGCGCGACATGGAAGCATTTGAAGAAGTGTAGCTTTTCACTGAAGGAGGTTCTGAAGACTTGCATCGTTAGCAAGCCGGATTGGCGTGTGCTATTTTAGAAAGTCGGAATTGTTAACTGCGTTTTAAAAGAATATGTTTCGCCGAGTTAAGCGTTCACTATCTAAGTGGTGTAAGCGTTGAATGGTGTATTTTAAGAAAGGCTGACGATGTCTTTCGCGATAATGGTAACTGTGTGTTGAATTAAAGTGGTATATGTCTTACGATTTTTCCCTGAATTTTTATCAAATAATTAAGTGTTATTTATAAGCGCTAGGGTGAAATGGCTCACTTAAAAAACTATTGTAATTTTGATGTGTGCGATTAGTTGTAATGTATTTTTGCACAAGACTTTACGTTCTTCTCATTCTTAAAAGTAGCGTATGGTTCATAAGTATCAATTTGAGACGCATTATGAATAAAAATATATATGGGTGTATTTATACAAAAGTTGTACAGTATTCTTAAAAGAAATGATACACGAAGGTTAAGCAAAGTGACATGTTGTGCACATATCGATGAGAAAGAGGTTTTAGTATCCTTGTAATTACATACACATAGGGTTATACACTTTTGAGCATAAGCCGCTCTCTCTCTCGTTGATAACTCTATAATAAAGTTCTTTTTATTAGAAGTAATAAACAAAATAGCTTTTGAAACCTGTACTAGTGAAACATTCGTAAATTAAATTTTAGTTTCAAATAGGAAAAATAAAGATAAATCCCAATTGAATTTTGATAAGGATCTCAATATATTGAATTTTTTATTAAACTCCAACTTTGAAGCAACATTTGCTCTTTGAAAGATTAATCGCATGATTTTGAACCATGGTCAAGTAATTCCAATGGCACTTAGACTACGCCAAACACTCTTATTTATAATTTTCACACCTCTCCGACGTGAAGATTTCTCTATGCTAATTTCTTGGAGGCATTGGGGGGAGAATCCCCAGAAATAACGTCATAATGACTAACTCTCGTGCACAGTCTTATGAATGGAAACGAACAGAAAGAAAACAGATCTTCTGATGAAAAAATGTCATTACAGGACCAAAATTATAGATATATTCAGCGTAGCAGATATAATAGGTATTTTTGGTGAGAACAACCATTTAGATTCATCTCGTCTTAAATAAATGTATATTTACATATTACGAGCTTGTATAAAAACGCTTAATCTAATAACATTATTTGTAGTATATTTTTTATTTAAAAATTTCAATTATCTTCAGCAATTTACACGCGTCCTCATAGTTGTATTTATGTAATAAAGTAAATCGTATATATGATTTTTTAAAGTTAACTTGTATCATATGGTATGTGTTATGTTAAAAATGTAAATACTATATTGAGTGCACATAAATGTTAAATATAGCAATATAGAATTGTTTAAAAACTTGTGCAGTTGAGTTGACACTATTTTCTTTACACGGTAAATTTATTTCATCTTATACTGTTTACTGAATAGCTTGAGACGTATTCCTTTTTTTAAAATTACAAAATTTAATTTTTCTTATACGGGTTTTTTACAGGATCGATTGTTCTAGGAAAGTATCCACTATGTAAAAAAGAATCAGGTATGTTTCAATTTCAAAATAAATAGTTCAATAATACTTTTGCCTTAAGTATAATTTACTGGAAATGGAGGATATTAATAAATTTCAACTTCCATATTAAGGGAAGAAACACACGCACACACACACATATAGCAATATCATAATTTACCTCGATATACAGCCTGACTCTAATCAAATTATTGCGCATGATGTTGTTTTCTTTTCAAAATTAAAGCACTCAACACTCATTCACAAAATTTAAATAATTCAAGTACAGAAAAGAGAGGAATGAATTGTAATCACGATATCGCCGATAGTTTTAAGAGGGCCTAGCACGAAAGACACAGATAATAAATAACTGCCATTATTTTTTATTATATTCATGTGATACTTTGCTAATTCAGTAATACATATGAAATAAAATTAAATAACTTAGTTTTGTCTACTGATAAAATTATAGGAGTAATATACATGCCCGCACAAAAACAAATTTTAGTGAGGCCCTCTCCTTTTCCCTCTAAAATTTCTCCTAATGGAAAAATGTGTCGGGAGTAAGTCTTAAGTTGAAATATTCTGGATAATAGTTGTACCTAACAGTGTAAGTAAATATTTATTTGAGTTATTAACTGAAACATTTTGAAAAGCTTATTCTTAAGTAGTACCATGAATTTATTTATTTTCATTTGTAGAATGAAACTCAGTCTTTATACAAAGAACTTTTAACAAGAATAATTTTAATCTTCGGTTCAAAATCTGCAATAACTTATATTGCTACAGTTTTTCCATATGCTTAACAAATGTAGTAATTGGGAACTCAGATCTTAATTCTCTAGAGTATAAAATAAAGTATCTAGTTTGAGAAAATTTAACATATTTCTTAAATCAAGAAATGAAGCAAAATATAATGAATATTTGTTCTCTCGATTTATATACCCTAGCTTATAATAGCCCAATAAAGTTCGAGAGCAAAGTATGATTCATTCCAAGCAAAAATCAACGGTTGATTTGCTTCCTAACTTATCAATAAAATTTCGAACTGAATAGAGATTTGCTTCATACTTGCTTACAAGTAATTCAACATGCATCTCTTATATATCTTTCCCAGGAAAAGTATGTCTTCTTTCGAACAAACTTTCTGACATCTGTTCCAAGGAGACCATCTAAAGTACAAAACATTCTTTTTTATTTTATTCTTTTATAATTATCCTCATAAAATGTGTGCGTGTGTATCTATTCTTGGCCTGATATTATATTTATTCATTTAAAAATGCCGTCTTAGGTGGAAGATTTTCTGTGTTCATGAACCGGATTGAATTCTTATGCTTTAATCAGGTGCGATTATTCCAGGTAAACATATTCCTTTAAACTATGTTTCTGTCGCGACGAATATTAATCCGGCTTTCCTCTCACGCATACATTCAAATCCTCTACAAGGCTTCATTGAATTCTTCTGGAACTGTGCTGAATCGTATAAGAATACGTCAAGTATGTTTATTAGGGTCAGATTTATATGATATCGCTTACATAATAGGAAACATGTTTCATACAAAATGATGACACACATATTTACATGTCTCTGTTGAAATCTACTAGAATAAGAGCAAACTAATGTTATTCATAACAAACTACGAACATGAATTGAAATGTAAATCATGCTAGAGAATAAATGCTTCAATAAAATGGTATATATTTTCTATACAATGTAGGTTTCCTGGATACCATAAGATGAAATTCCATAATTTAATGCCTATGCGCAAGTGACGTCATGACATTTGCACAAATAGAAAGTACTTTTAATTACAAAATTTAATTTTGCTTATTATTACACAACTATTTGCTTAGCATTTATTAATAAACCTAGAGGAAGTTCAATATCAGTATTTACTTTGAACTTCTAAGCAAATATTTTGCGTTTAAAAATATGGATATTTTTGTCGGGAATTTTCATTCTGAATCGTTGGTTTTTCAAGTATTTACTAATGAACGGTTAATATAGTACTAATGCTAAATGACAATAATACACTCACATAATTATATATATACATTTATATATATATATATGTGTGTGTGTGTGTATACAGGGTGTCCCAAAACAACCGCATAAACTCTGCAAAGCTAGATTCCTCGTTGGGAGTACCTAAAAACTGCCCAAAAAAGCATTCTTGTACGATCCATAGTTTATGAGAAAAATACGAAAAACAAAGTATGACGTCACTTCCGGTGCAAGGAAAACACTTTAGTGGACATATCAGCAACAATATTTGCATATCTTTCCAGACGATAATGTTTAAAACGTTCGCGTTATGCTTGCGAGCGCCGTGGAATGACGTTAAGCCGCCGTTGAACTGGTATTTAAAAGGCTGCATCTTGCAGCTACCGGTAGTCTTCGTATGATGGCCATGTACTCCGTTTGTGACTCCTGCGACATGTACTTGCCACTACTGCGACATGCCATCTCAAGGAACTTGTGTATCGAGACGTAGTGACAACACAAATGAACTTAGTTGCGTCTGCATGCTGCTTGTACTTCGGTGGACCCTCTAAAGGCTTGACTGTGAATGTGAAGGCTTGGCTTGTAGCACAGTCAAACTAGACTGGAGGCTTTGTGCGTAGCGCACCCTATTAGGAAAAACTGGTGGAATAGCAGTAGAACTGGTTTGTGTGTGTGTGTGTGTGTGTGTTGGCCATTGAGTGAAAGGGGCGAAAGAGGAGACGTGGCGCGTGCATGCACGTGGCGAAGAAAATGCCGACAGTTTTTATATGTCATTTTTATAATTGTAAATAGTGTGGTTTTAAGAAAATTAATAATAAACGGTAAATCCGGAAATTGGAAGTGGATATTTATTTCATTTAAACGAAGCCGTGACAGATGGTGGCCGCTGCAGGATCGTATCTAAAAACGGTGTCTTTAACAAAACAAATAGGGCTTTTTCTATCTGAAAGTACCTTCGTGCGTATTTGAAATTTAAGCTCAATTTTTGTATTAAAATAGGAGTAAAATTGAAATGCATCCAATAATTCTTAAATCATTTTTTGTATTAAATGCTGGATTTTGATTTTTTTAAGCCATATCCCTGCTACGCTAGTTAATTTATGACTTGTTTTTAAGTAAAAACAAAAATTTATCCTGTAAAAAGAAAGAAAACTTATTTTGGCTTTGGTTGAATTGAGTATATAAAATTGTTCCTTTATAGTTTTAGTTGGGGAATTAATTCTGATTTAATTAAATTATAGTTTTAGTTGGTAAATTCTGATTTAAAATCTGTATTGTAAATACAATATTAAGAATTTTCGAAAAGTATGTGAATGGTGAATAAGTTATGAAAGTATAATAATTTCTATAAATGTGTGTAGAGGTATTATTGTTGAGATAAGAAAAAGTAAATAACTTTCATGTCAGTATTATTTGAATGTTTTGAGTTCCTTACGAATGATTGAAACGTTTATGAGGTTTTCGAATGAATATTCTCAATTGTTAAGTATAATTAATTCCAAGAAATATTTCTTCTAATAACCCAAATGTTATTTTAAAACTCGTATTGCATTTTCATCTGTCGATAAATAATTATGAAGTGAATGAAAATGTGCATGCTCATTTTGTGTAAAGATCAATGACTAGATATTTTACGGTACTCAATATTTTTTTTTATTTGTGTCAAGTGTTCATTTATATTATTTTCATTTCGATTTTAATTGGAAAATAAGTGAAACTTTTATATTAATGATTAAATAATTAGAAACGAGAAAGTGTTTCTTAAGAAAAGATCAGAACTACTTTATTTTTTCTATGTTTGGTAATAGAAATTGTTTCATAATTGCTCTATTTGTTTGAAAAATATTTTATAAAAATTGTGAAATAGCAGAATTTTTTTGAAGGTGCAGTGTATTGTGTGTATATATACTAGCATGTAATATCAATATTTTCATTCTGAGTCAAGTGTACGTTAGCTTAATTAAATTGTGTGTTGTTTTAACATAAAGAAAAGAATAAGCGGTAATCTATTCCTAAGAGTTAAGCTGTTTTGTATAGTATTTTTAATTTTTAGAGCATTCTGGTCTTGTTTAATTTATCCCTAAATCATGGCTTACTTAGGAAAAGCTAGAAAAAGCTATTTATTGGAAATATGTGAAGAAATAGGCGTGGAAGTAGATTCTTCTAGTAAAGTGGTAGAAATTAAGAAATTAATTTTGAGTAGTGAGTTTTATCAGGAGGATGAGGTAAAGATTATATTAGACAGACTTATTGAAAACAGAAAACAGCAGGAACAAATGTCTGGGGAAACACGACAGTTTGAGCTGGACATGAAAAAATTGGAATTGTCAAAAGATGATTCTGATCAGAGGCGTGAAGCGGAAAAGAGGGGTGAATTTGGTTCAAGAATCCAACTAACTCAGATAACTCCCAAGTTTGATGAAAAACAGTATGAAATGGGATTATATTTAATCAATTTCAAAAGAAGAGGAGAAATGGCACAAGTACCTAGGATGGATTGGGTAGCCTACCTGTTAGCCGTTTTACCGCCTGAACTATCAAACATACTAGCGAGAGAATCACCAAGCGATGCTTGTAACTACGATTTTGTTAAAACCCTTATCCTGAGAAGATACAAGCTGAACAGTGAAAAACTAAAACAGAGTTTTCATGACATCATAAAACAACCGATAAACCTTGGAGAAATTATGCCCAAGAACTCTTTAGTTATTTCACTGAATGTATCACAGAGCTAAAAATTGAGACCTTTCAGCAACTTAAAAATCTGATGGTGACTGAACAATTGAAGTTTCGAGTGCCTGCTGAACTGAGAGATCATTATCTGGAAAACTTGCTTAAATTCACAACACCTTTCGATCTAGCTGAAAAGCTAGATAATTAAGAAAATATTAAATAAAGTTTCAAAAGGAAAGATTTGCCCCAAAAGAATTTTTCGAACAAGCGAAACGAAAGTGTGAATTACCCTAACTTCAAATCTAAAGAGAGTACTAGAGATTTCAGGCCAAAATTTCAAGCTAAACCCGAAGCTTTCCAAGACAGACAGAGGGAATTTGATAAAATAAAAACATTACGTTGCTAAGAATGTGGGTCCAGTAATCATCTTAGACCTCAATGTAACAAGTTAAAGAAAACTCCAGAGTCTGTTTCACATGTTGTGACTGATAAAAGCTTTGATGAACTTATGGCAAGTTACGCTACCCTAGGAAAAGTAAATGGAGTAAAAATGAAAATTTTACGTGACACTGGTGCAACTCTTGACTTGATTTGCAATAAGTATGTGAAAACACACATGTATACGAATGAGAAGGTGTGGCTAAGAACACCATTAGAAGAAACCTTGATATATTTGCCCCTTGCAGAAGTTGAGTTGGATTGCGAAATGGGACATGTTATAACCAAGGCTGCTGTCCTAAGAGATTCCCTAGATCAAGCCAGCAATTTTCTGGGAAACAAGACTGCTGCGTTGCTTGAAGATTACAAAACACAAGAAGATGTGCAAATGCATATGATAAATGCCGTACAAACTAGAGCTCATAAGAATATTTTGGAAGCGGGAAATGATGTTCAAGTCCAATCCATTGAACAGTTTGATGAAGAATTGAATGACAACATATCCGAAGATGAAAAAAAAATATTGAAGACGTTTTGCCTGTAGTTAAAGAGAATTCTCAGTGCAAAATCTAATAAAAACGTCTCCAAAAGTCTTTATGGAGGAACAGCACAAAAGTGAACAATTGAAAACCCTTATCGCAGAAGCAAAATTAAATGTTTCTTAAGAAAACAGATGTGTTTTAGAAAAAAATATGCTATTCTTCAAGGAAAGAGACAAAAATGGAACTGAGAGAAAATTTTTAGCCGTCCCAGAAAAGTTTCGTGAGCAGCTTAAAACCTTTTGTCATGAAGGTACAGCAGCACATTTAGGTGCAGGAAAAACTAAAGCTGCTTTATTCAAGACCTTTTTTTGGCCTAATTGTTATAGTGATGTAGAAAAGTTTGTAAAAACTTGTGACTATTGTCAACGAGTTGGGAAACCACAAAAATAAGAAAAAAGCGGCATTGAAAATTGTTCCTGTTATCTCTGAAATATTCACTAAATTGAATATTGATGCTTGCGGTCCTTTACCTGTCAGCCCTTCAGGGGGCAAATATATTATAACAGTTACTTGCATGTCATCTAAATATCCTGACGCTATTCCTACTCCGAATTTGTGTTCTACAAATGTTCAGTCGCCTTGGATTTTCTACAGAATTTCAAACTGACTAGGGAACATCGTTCATGAGTGTGCTTACAACAGAATTTTTAGACAAGTTTGGAATTCGAATTGTTAGAAGTTCTGTACGACATCCCCAAAGTAATCCTGTGGAAAGGATGCATGGGACTTTGAAACGAATACACCGAGTGCTTTGTTTAGAAGCTGGAGTGGACTGGGAGAAAATTTTATCCAATGCACTACTTGCTTTGAGAACAGTTATTCATGATAGTACTGGTTTCAGTCCAGCTGAACTAGTCCATGGCCAAAATTTGCGAACTCCAACGATCTTGCTATATGAAAATTTAACCGAACCATGTGAAGAAGAAAACAGCGTGGTCACATACGTTTTTGAGTTAATGAACAGAATGAAACAATGTCGAGAACTCGCTATACAGAACATGCAGACAGCTAAGGAAAGCCAAAAATTGTGTGGTATGACCTTAAAGCCGAAAAGCTGGAATTTAGAGAAGGTGATCTTGTTCTAATAGTAGCTTCGTCTAAGCCCAATAAACTATCCGTCAATTGGATAGGACCAGGAAATATTATAAAACAACTTTCAGAGACCAACTATGTTATCCATTTTCCAGTCAGTAATAAAACCCAAATATATCATGCGAATATGTTGAAACCTTACTTCCAGAGAGAAGAAAACATTAACTTGCTTAGTCTGGAAAGCAGCTTAATTAAAGAAGGGGATGAAGAAATCCCCAAACTTAAATCAGGAATTAAAGACACTGAATTAGCAGATATTTGGAGGAATATTCAGTCAAATACTCGACTGACAGCAGAACAGAAAGAAAAACTTTCTCAACTGATAAAAAAATATTCCGGCACTTTTTCTACAGAACATGAGTGCACAAATTTGGCCGAGCATGACATTGAGCTAGATTCCGATAGACCTTACAGACTTTCACCTCGACAATCAGAAATCCTGAGAGCGGAAGTAGAAAAAATGCTGAGACTGAACGTCATTGAAAAGGGAGAATCAGATTTTAATTATCCTCTAATATTGGTGGAAGCGCCAGGAAAAGAGGAAAGACCCTGCATTGATTATCGGCGGCTAAACAAATTTACCAAACAAAGTTCTTTCCACTGCCAAACACAGAGGAATTAATAGAAAAGGTGTCTGCGGCAAAATATGTATCAGTTCTAGATCTGACCAGAGGTTACTGGCAGATCCCGTTGAGTAAAAATGCCTAACGGTATGCTGCCTTTGTAACGAATTTCGGTACGTTCAAGCCATTGCGTCTTCCTTTTGGTTTGAAAAATGCCCCATATGACTTCAGTCGACTTATGGCTAGCATATTAAAAGACTATGAAGAGTATGCTGTTCTGTACTTAGATGATGTCGCTATTTTTTCCCAAACCTGGGAGGATCATTTAAAACATTTAGATGACATTTTCCTCAGACTCAGTAATGCAAAATTGCACACAAAGGCTTCAAAATGCCAATTTGCACAAGCTTATATTAAGTATCTTGGACATTTAGTAGGTCAAGGCTTAAGAACACCTGGTGAATTAAAAGTTGAGGTCATCAAAGATTTCCCAATCCCCGCTAACAAGACTCAAGTCAGAACCTTTTTAGGATTAGCTGTCTATTATCGAAGATATATTCCCGAATTTTCGGTAATCGCAGCTCCACTGACTGATTCACTTAAGGGTCGAAATAGAAAATCAACCCTTGACTGGAATAGTTCTTGCCAGAATGCATTTGAGGAGTTCAAAACAAGACTATCTAAAAATCCAGTCTTACACAGCCCGGACTTCACAAAACCTTTCATTTTTCAGTGTGATGCCTCAAACCTTGAAATAGGTGTTGTGTTGTCGCAAGTATGTGAAAACGAAGAACATCCCATCATGTTCCTAAGCAAAAAACTGTCGCTTGTGGAGCAAAAATACAGCACTACAGAAAAATGATGTGCAGCCATTATTTTTGAAGTGCAAAAATTTAAATGCTATCTGGATGGACACCAAAAATTTATCATACAAACTGACCATAATCCCTTGGTGTGGTTGGAGAAAAATACTGGGACTAATGCAAGACTTTTAAGGTGGGCCTTAATTTCGCAATCATTTAGTTATGAGATTGCTTATCGGAAGGGAAAACAAAATCGGAATGCGGATAGTTTGAGCCGTATCCCTTAAGGCTTAGCAAAAACACATCTATAATGAAAGTGGTGGAAAATAAGAATTTTTTTATATATTTTTTTGTATAGAATGATTGATATTTGTATTTTAACTTTTTGATATTTTGTATTAGGAATTTAATTTTGGGATATTTGGTGTTTGTATTTTGGTATTAGTATTTTATTTTTTGATGTTTGGAATTTGTATGTTCATTTTCTGATAATTAATATTTGTATTTAATGTTTGACATTTGGTAGCAGTATTTCACCAACTGATATTTTTGTGTATCATAAAGTTGACATTTTCACATAGATTATTAGGGGTAAGTTTAATGCATTCCTTAAAATAAGGTATTAGTTTCTCGGATATCACGGGTACTTGCACGTATTAAAATTTTTTTTTGTGTCCGTTCAAAAGGAAGGGATTTCAATGAATAATTCATAACTCTCTAATTTTGCATAAACTGAATCTTTGTCAAGTATTTTTCAGGTACCAGTAAAACTTTTCCCACAACTATCGTGAAAAGTTTTCTCCAGGATGGGAGGAAATAATAGTCTGTAAAGGCTTGGCTGTGAATGTGAAGGCTTGGCGTGTAGCACAGTAAAACTTGACTGGATGCTTGGCACATAGCGCACGATATATTAGGAAGGACTGATGGAATAGCTGTAGAACTGGTTTATTGGCCATTGAGTGAAAAGGAACGGAAGAGGAGACGTGGGTCGTGCATGCACGTGGCGAAGAAAATGCCGACAGTTTTACTATGTCATTTTTTATAATTGAAAATAGTGTGGTGTGTTATTAAGAAAATTAATAATAAACGGGATAAATCCGGAAATAGGAAGTGGATATTTATTTCATTTAAACGAAATCGTGACAACCCCACCATGCTACGACGTGTGATGACAGCCAATCCACGCCATGCTCAAGCAAGCCTTGACAATCACGGTGGACATTTTGAACATTTGCCTTAAATTGTGTATATACTGCTGTTGATATGTTCAATAAAGTGTTTTTTCTTGCACCGGAAGTGATGTCATACTTTGTTTTTCGTATTTTTCTCTTAAACTATGGATCGTACAAGAAAGCTTCCTTGGGCAGTTCTTATGTATTCCCAACGAGAAATTTAGCTGTGCAGAGTTTATGCGGTCGATTTGTGTGGAACACCCTGTATATATATATATATATATATATATATATATATATATATATATATGGGAATTTCCACATATAGACGGCACTTTAGAGGGCGCTAGCGACGCGAGCCACCAGCGAGCGAGAGGTCTCGACGAGGAGGTCAGAGCCAACGCTGCTAAAAAGGAAAGTAACCGGGATCTAACTGGCCGTCTAGGGACCAAGTGGCCCGATGCTGGAAGGATAGTCACGTGAAGGTGACACATCCATCGCCTGAATTCAATAAGTTAACAGGAACTGTACAAGTGTGAAAAGACTGAGAAACTATTGTTGAATACGAGAAGTAATTGTTCAAACGTCATTATTCATATATCTGTATAGTAGAGTGTAGTACTGTAATTGTCCCCACATTAAACGTTAGTATTAGTTAAAAACAGTGTAGTCAATGTGAATACCCCTAGAACTCCGTGTCATAACACCACATAAAATTGGTGCTTGGCCGGATGTGAACTGTGTGGACTATCAGGACTATTGATATAGTGATGTGAACTGTGTGGACTATTGATATCGCGGTGTGGACTGCGAGGAGATTAAATTAATATTGCGCTGTGAACTGTGTGGACTATTGATATCGCGGTGTGGACTGCGAGGACATTAAATTAATATTGCGCTGTGAACTGTGTGGACTATTGATATCGCGGTGTGGACTGCGAGGACATTAAATTAATATTGCGCTGTGAACTGTGAAAAAAAAAAGAACTGTTCGGGACTTTCGCAAACCAAACGGAACATCCGAACTCTGACTGTGCTTTTGAACGGATAAACTCAAGTGATCCTTTTCCTGATTGATACAGCTCAACAACAAAAAAAAGGTAAGATACCTTTTTATTCTCTTCTATTGTGATTAAAATGTCGTATCATAAGTATACAAGAAAAGAGGACTTGATAAATGTTTTAAATGAAATTGGGGAGCAAGTTCCCTCTAAAGAAACAATTTTCGAGCTAAAAACTAAATTGGAAAATTCAAAACTGTTTAAAGATGACCCAGAATTTGTAATGAATCTGATAAATTTGTCCATTGAGGATAGACAATCAAAAGCCGAATAGCAGCTACAAATAACTAATTCACAGCCAGAGCTAGAAAAAATTAAACTGCAACAGATAGACAGAGAAATTGAACTTCAAAAGGCAAAAGCTGAAGGGAATGTAACCCAGAAAAGTTTACAGGGAGAAACTAATTATTTAGAAAATTTAATAAAAAGGATAAAAACATTAACGATACAAATCCCAACAAAACCTGAAAATTTTGGTCTTCCTTTTCAATCGATAGAACGAGCATTTAAAATTAAAAATGTTCCAGATGACTTAAAATCAGAAATCCTGATTAATATTCTTGGTGAGAGGGCACATAACATTTTGCTTTACGTAAAGGATGACGAAATCACAAAAATTATGAGTTAGTCAAATCATTAGTTTTAAGAGAATTCCAACCCACTGCTCAGGAATGTTTACTTAATTTTAGAAAAGCCAAAAAGCAAACAGATGAAACTCATGTACAATTCGCTACTCGTTTAAGTGCTATGTTTCAATATTATCTAAAAATTTGGAACGTTAATGATTTTAAATCCCTATTTGATTTAATGGTCAGTGATAAATTTTTAGACACTTTAGATCTAGAAACTGCTTCACATATTAAAATTATGCAAGCGGATTCATGGCTTGTGCCAGATGAGCTAGGAAAAGCTTGCGACATATTTTTTATTTCGAAAAACAGATCACTGCATGAATCGCGAAACAATAACAATGTTAAGAGTAGAAACGACAATGATGCTTACATTAAAAACCCCGCGAACATAGTAAATACTAATTATTTCCAGAGAGAATTCCCAAAACATAACCAAAGTGTGAAACAAGAAAAAATAATCTCGTGTTATGTGTGTGGAGGGCCGCATTTTGCTAGAAATTGTGCGAAAGAAACGGCGAAGTCAGAAAATAAAGATAAAAGCGTAGGGCATACCATAAACCAAATTAAAACTATTTCTAATCAAAATGACTTTTTGTTTAATGAATTGCAGTATGTAGACGTAATTGTTGATGATATCCCATTAAATGCCACTTTGGACAGTGGAGCCAACTCAGTTATCATAAATAAAAAGTATGTTTCAGCGGAAAAAAGAGTGCATTCTCAAATCACCCTAACCAGTTGTTTTGCCGAACGGAGAATTGCAAACGTTTTAGAATTTACGATCTCATTGAAAGGGGGGAAAACACAAACCATCCCCACAGCAGTGTGCGAGAGAGAGAGAGAGAAGAGAGAGAGAGAGAGATCGAGGCAGAAATATTATTACCCTTAAGAGTTTATGAGTTCTTGAAAAGTGGACCAGAGGAAGCAAGGTCAAATGATAGAATATGCAATCCGGTGTATTTAAAGGATGGAATAGTGGGGGAACAGCAGATTGTGTGATGAGTCAGGATGTTTAGTTAATTCTGAGAGGATTTTGGATAAGTCTAATTTGTTTTTGCTAAAGGTATCTGAGGCATACGAGGAATGTTCATATGATTTATCACATATTTCGAATAGTGGATTAAGAAGTAAAGTGCATACACTAATAAAAAATTACAAACCAAATAAAACGAGATCTACTGCTTTGAAAATGAAAATAATTCTGTCAGATGAAAAACCCATTTGTCAAAGATCACGTTGGCTATCTTTACTTGAAAAGCGCGAGGTTTAAAAAAAAATAGATCAGTGGTTAGAACAGGGAATTATTAAAGAAAGCTGTTCAGATTTTTCTTCTCCTATTGTGGTGTGTAAGAAGAAAGATGGAACGATGCGTTTGTGTATCGATTATAGAAAGTTAAATAAAAAAATAATCAGGGACAGATATCCACTTCCTGTAATTGAAGAGGTATTAGATAAATTAGGGAACGGTAGAGTATTTTCGACGCTAGATTTAAAGGATGCATTTTTTTCATGTAGATGTTGATGAAACAAGTAGAAAATATACCGCGTTTGTAACAGAAACAGGCCAATACGAATTTTTAAAAGTGCCATTCGGTTTATCTATTAGCAGTAACTATTTCCAAAGATACGTTAATTACGTGTTAAGAGACTTATTAAGAGACGGTACTTTAATTATTTATTTAGATGATATAATAATACCGGCAATAGATGAAAAAGAAGCTTATGAAAAATTAACTCGTGTGTTAGAAATCGCTTCCAAATACGGCCTTGAATTAAATCTAAAAAAATGTCAGTTCTTGCAAAGGACAATTAATTTTTTAGGGCATATAATTCAGAACGGTACAATTCAACCTTCATCGGAAAAGACAGTAGCAGTCTGTAACTTTCCAGAACCTAAAAACGCGAAAGATCTTCAAAGTTTTCTTGGATTAACAGCGTATTTCAGAAAATATATTCCTTCATACGCTATAATAGCCAGACCCCTTAGTGATTTATTGCGAGGAACAAAACCTTTTGAATTTAATCATGAACAAAAAATAGCTTTTCAAAATCTAAAGAACTCGTTAACAAATGAACCTGTATTACATCTTTTCAAGGAAGGCGCGAAGTTAGAGCTGCATACAGATGCATGTAAACTCGATTTAGGTGCTGTGCTTTTACAACAAGGTGAAGATGGAAATTTCTATCCTATCCATTATATGAGCAAAAAACTTCCATCCAAGAAAAGAAATTGTGCAGTTATGAACTAGAAGTACTGGCGGTTATCGAGGCTCTGAAAAAATTTCGAAACTATCTCCTGGGAAGAAAATTCCTAATTCGAACGGATTGTGCAGCATTTGCGAAAACTCTAGACAAGAAAGAGTTGACACCAAAGATTGCTAGATGGTCGATTTTTCTACAAGAATTTGATTACGAGGTAGTCCATCGTCCTGCGAAACAAATGCAACACATAGATGCTTTGAGCAGACATCCCATTATGCTAGTGACTAGTGATGAATTGACACACAAGATTGTGAACGCTCAGGAAACTGATGAGTATATTAAAACCATTAAGAAACTGGTGCAAGAAGGCAAAACTACTGAATTCATCGTAAAGAATAATATTTTATTTAAACTTAGTAAAGATTGAGAACTGTTAATTGTGCCAGAGATGATGCAAGTACATGTGGTGAAGAAAGATCATTCATTTGGTCATTTTGCCGCGGCAAAGACAGAAGACTTTGTCGTAGCCTTTCACTACCCCTATGATTATTAACTCCCCTTTGCGTATTATCTAAATCTGGGTACGTTGGATTCATGATTAATGACTACTTATTTAATAAATCAATCTTATTTATTGACCTTTCTTAATAGAGAAATACACAAATATTATTCAAACTTTAAGATCAACAAAGTACAGTGGAGTGCGAGAAGAATCTGATTATGAACGACGGAATCCTAACTGAATCCACGGAGAATAACGCATACAATCAAACTACGCATTTATATCTAATTTATGAAAACAACTGACCTGATACCTTTTCTTAAGGCAGGTTCTTCTTTATCTGGATTGCTTTAAGGAGCGGCTTCAATCTTAGCTATCTTTCCGTTCCGTCTCGAACTGGCTTTATGTATACCTTTTAGTAAACTCTTCTCCCGACGAATATATTTCCACTAGCAAAACTACTCTCTCAATTCCCTTTTAACCAACCTCCTTCTCTTCATTTCATTTCTCCCTTTTATATCTTTTTCGAACTCGCTAAACCCCAAAATTATCTCGTTTGAATAAGTTACACTTTTGGC
Source organism: Trichonephila clavata (assembly GCA_019973975.1). Lineage (NCBI taxonomy): Eukaryota > Metazoa > Arthropoda > Arachnida > Araneae > Nephilidae > Trichonephila > Trichonephila clavata. Next base: position 23,310 of record BMAO01019288.1, read on the forward strand.
TCTCGGCGGAGATTGGTTGAAATAAATAAATTATTTAAAGACTCGAGAGAAGGTTAGTGAAACGCGTAAGCACCCGTCACAACCCCCCTCCGAGGAAAAAAAGCGTGACTTATTGAAGGTCTAAACGACCTGAAAGAACTCGCTTAATTTACCTAACGTCTGAAAAACACTGAACCTGCACAAAATTTTAACTAACTCTAGAATGTCTAAAAATAATGAACTTGTAGAAAGTTTTAACTCACGAACTTAAGAATGCCTGAAAATACTGAACTTGTAGAAAGTTTTAACTCACGAACTTTAGAATGCCTGAAAACACTGAATTTGCAGAAAATTTTAACTCTCTAAGTTAGAAACTTTAATTAAGCTAGCACACAGAAATGACTACTCAAAGGGGTACTCCACTCTAATTTATTGATCTTGTACAATATATCCCTACAGTGCATCCCATTCGGGCGAAGATCAGGGGAAAACCTTTCAAGGAAAAAACCCTGATCATGCACTTTGCTTAAGTGCTAATAAATATAAAATTTTACATTAATATCTTCTCACGACATCAAAGTTTTCATCGCATCACTATGTTCAGGGACTGCTGCCCTGAAAGGAAACCTTGTCAATTTTTTCTAAAACATGACATTAAATGCACAGAACTTTTATACAACTTCCTTATTGACATAAAATATGGTATACATTATATTATATATATATAGTTTCATAACAAAATAACCTTTATCTGGTTTCATTTTCAAAAAATTCCCAATCAATCGCGCTGCGCTGTTAATGTTTTTTGTTAGTATTCCTAATTACGCCGCGCCCAGAAACCAGACACTACTTATACATCTTAATAATTACACACAAAAATATATACATTTTTTACATAGAATATATTACAACAAACAATACAAGTAATCTCACATATAAAGCCTCGTCTTTAATGTGTAGCAAAACAATTGCAATTCAACAAGTGTTTTTCCACAATTTGGAAAAAAATTAAATACAAAAGCTTTTTCAACCGATATGAAAATACACACAACGCAGCAACTTTTGTAGGTTAATTTTACAAAAAAAAAATAGACTAGCCTACATAGAAAATACTCCGAACTGTCTGTCAGAGGGAAAATAAACAAATTAGAACTATACAACCTGGCTAGTCTTTAGATCCAATCTGCATAGGCTTTGTCTCCAACTATGGCCTCTGTGCTGGATGACCTTGTCCTAGGGTTGTCCTCTCTGCGCTCCCACCTTCTGGGTCTCTTCCATTGAGTCCGTTGAAGTTGATATGCTCCTGCTGAAGCGTTCTTTTGGGTTGTCAGATTTGGAACTTGGCTGCTGTCCACTCGACGTCGTCTCCGAAGGTTGTATGGACAGCTCCTTTCCTGATGAGGTCTGTTGTATTTGAATCTGTGGAATGGTCCTGGAATTGCTCTTTCAGAATTATTTTCTTCCACCTTTCTATATCGCTTTCTGGAGGGACGAGAGTGCATTGACGAGGTCAACTTTCTCTTGTCTCGGGATACCTGGTCCTCTGGTCTCTTCTTCTTTTGTATATTATCGATCCAAGAGTCTGGTCTTCCTCTTTTCTCTTTCTCAGTCCAATACGGTTTTTTCTTCCTGAAATTATACACATGACCCCCCGAAGAAACAGCAGACTCCGTTCGCCCACGTTTTTTTTCTTCTCACCTCCACTCCATCGCGTCTATTTGCAACTACATCTCTACCACCTTCTAAATTTCCTGATTTCGATCCTCTACGACAACCCCCATCACTCTCCGATTGCACCAATCTCGACTGCCCATCATCCGACCTGACTGATGCCACTGCACCATGATCACTACTACTGGCACTTTCCGACTCGGCAACACTGTCTTCTCTTTGATGGTAAATTCTCACCTGGTCCACATTAACAGTTATTCTTTTACCAGATTTTAATATTACTAAATTATTATTATTATTTACACTCAGAACTTTATATGGGCCCTCAATTTTTGGCATAAATTTACCCACTATTTTCTTACTTGCCGAACTTAACGGGTGAGTTTGAACTAATACTAGATCATCAACTTTCACATTACTTTCACGCCTCTTTTTATTATAATATTTCGCCCACTTCTCGTGCTGGCGCTTTGTATGAATTCTAGCCTCCTCAAACAACATTTCTATGTTCCCACAAACTAAATCTGATCCATTAGTTACCAATACTAATTTTTGAAAAGGGGTGATTAAATTTCGACCTAAAAATAATGCCGCCGGTGTTTTACCCGTTGTCTCATGTACTGCTGTCCTAATAGCGTATCCGAACTCTTGCAGAAATTGGTCCCAATTAGTGTGATTATCCGCGACAAAACTCGAAATCATTTTTAAAAGAGTACGATTAACTCTTTCTGTTTGATTAGCTTGTGGACGATATACCACAGTTTTAACGTGTTTTATGTTCAACCTGCGACATACTTGCTCAAAAACTTCGGATATCATTTGGGGGCCGTTGTCGGTGACTAACTTAACAGGAGCTCCATAACGCGAAATATAATTCTCAAAAAATGCATTGGCAATTGCTTTAGCCGAAGCTTTCCTTAAGGGAACTATTTCAACCCATTTAGAAAAATTATCTGTATAATTACTAAAATAAATTTATAGCGTTCTGGACTAGTTGCAGGGTATGGGCCTAATAAATCTAAAGATACGATTTCATTCGGAAAATTCGTTACTATCGGAATTAATTGACCAGCTGGTAATCCGTTTTTATAATTGACTTTTTGGCATTGGTCGCAGGTTGCTACATATTTATAAATGTATTTCCTCATGTACTGGAAATAACACGCGTCTTTTAATTTTAAGTAGGTTTTCTTCTTGCCTAAATGACCTGCCATCGGCGAGTCATGGAATTCTCGCATAACATCTTTACGTAATGTTTTAGGTATAAATACTCTTAATTCACCTAGTGTGGTTGTATATTTTGCATAGTATAACAACCCATTTATCAATTTAAAGTCGCGGGACCAATTTCTACAGATTGACTCATTAATGGAACTATCGTCCGGATTTTCTAGAAAACGTACGATGTGACCCAACTCCGGATCATATCTCAGTTCCTCTCTCAACTGTTCTCTAGACGATAATACTAACGATCTAATCACCGCACAAGACACTTTTGGTTCTTCATTACTTTCTAACGGGTTTCTAGAAAACATATCAGCCACTAAATTTTGCGTACCTGGGCGATGTTCCCATATTCTACATTAAAATTTGCCAACTTAAGCGTCCACCTTATCATTCTAGACGACAAATTCTTTCCATTCGTTAATTTGGTAAGTGCAGCATGGTCTGTTATCACTTTAACCAGCAAGGATCCGAAATCCGTGCGATATTTATTTAATGCCCATATGACAGCTAAACATTCACGTTCCGTCACACTATAGTTTCTTTCTGCGCGGTTTAAAGTTCTCGAGGCAAACGCAATAGGCCTATTATTCTGTGTCAATGCTGCTCCTACCCGCACTGAGCTCGCATCCGTATAAAGTTCAAAAACTTGGGAACAATCTGGTAATTATAACACTGGAACTTCTGTCAGTGCTTTCTTAATACGATCAAAGGCTTCCTGCGCTGATTCCGACCAACGGAACTTAGAGTTTTTTTGTTTTAAATTAT